>JBBPTI010000506.1:0-13469 GCA_038093995.1 Tylopilus aff. callainus | reverse complement strand
GAGTGCTGCGGCCGGCATCAGTAGCCGGGTAACCGGGGCTTTACTCTACCGTGGTCCGGTGTCCGGATGCTGCGGCTAACTGTGCTTACCGGTGTGGGAAAGGGACTCGGGCAATACCGAGTCGCGGTGCTGTGGCGTGGGTCAAAGGGGCTAAAGAAGGAGATGTAGGAAAGAGTGGAACGTAGCGTAGCCGTGAGCGTAACATGTGGGGCCTGGCTGAGGATCAGGCTGAGAGGAGAGTGGTGGTGTGTATGGTTTAGTGCAGGAGATATTGACAACTGGATGGATATGAATGTATGAGGGGAGTTGGAGATATACAGTGTTGGGTCCTTTCATGGAGATGATGGGAAAGGGTCTGATCCACTGATCTGTAAGCTTGCGGCATGGGAATGGTAATGTAAGGTTATTGGTCGCAAGCCAGACTTGATCACCGGTGGTGTAGGAGGGTGCTGGGATCTGATGTGCATTTCTGGTGATTGCCATCCACTCTCATGCCTTGTCAAGATTATCCCTGGTCTGCTGTAGGACAGTCTGGTAGTCACGCACCAAGGCAGAGGCAGTGGGGGATTTAGTGTCACAGGGTTCAACCCCCATCCAGGGCTGGTAGGTGCGTATAACCTGAAAAAGGGAGAACTTTGAAGCAGAGGACTGCTTCGCATTCAGGGAGAATTGGGCCAGGGGCAGCCAATGCACCCAGTCATTCTGCCGTTCAGCACAATACATATGAAGATAGGAGCTGACTTCTCTATTTACTTGTTCAGTTTGTCCATCTGTTTGGGGGTGATGGGCTGTAGATTTCTTTACTGAGATTCCTAGCTGCATGCAAAGTGACGTCATCAGGGTAGCTGCAAACTGGGGACCCTGATCTGAGACAATGGACCATGGAAGCCTATGGTGTTTCCACACATGGGCTAGGTACAGGTCTGCTAGTCCAGCAGCCATACAGGCCTTACTGCAGGGAATCAGCTCAACTTCTTTCGAGAATCAGTCTACCACCATGAGAATGGCATCATGTCCATCTGCTGTGGGTAAGTCTGTGATGAAGTCTGTGGAGATGTCTTCCCAGGGGGCGTTGGGGACTGGAAGAGGTAGGATTTCCCCTTGTGGGGGATGATTACTGGATTTTACATGAGCACACTGTGTGCAAGCCTTCACATACTCTTCTACATCCTTTCTCATTCCTGGCCAGTTGTAAAATCAAGCAAGGAGTTCTAGGGTCTGGAGAACTCTGGGATGTCCACTTGTGATGTGATTGTGGTGGAGTGTGATGATCTTGGTACATAGATCCGGCGGTACATAAATGCGGTTATTTCGCATGAGTACCTGGTTCCTAATCTCATACCCCTGTGCCATCAACTTCTTGAGGGTGGCTTCAGGGAGTCATGTCATTCTATGGGAGATTTCATTGGTTAGCTCATCCCCCAGCATGACTAGCTCCGAGACTCCTGTTCCCTCCTCTACCTGTCATACCTGCTCAGGGAGTATAACCAGGACAGCCTTGTTATCTTCATCCCCTTCTCCAACTAGGTCCACACATTGAGATAGTGCATCAGCCTTTGTCATCAAGCTTTCCGCTTTGTGGCACCATTTGAAGTTGAAATGGGATAAATATTGCGCCCATTGGGCCTGTTGTTGATTGAGATCTTGCCTTGTCATGAACCAGGTGAGATTCTGATGATCATTCCAGATTTCAAACTCATACATAGTCCCTTTGAGATAATGCCTCCATGCTTCCAATGCCGAGATAACACTTAGTATTTCTTTGTTGGCGATGGGGTAATTCCATTGCTCTGGTGTCATTGAGTGAGAGGAAAAGGCTATGGGGTGCCATTGATCTTTCTTTTGCACTGACAGCACAGCCCCGACCACACAATTACTCACATCGCTCTCTAGGCAGTACTGACAGTTGTTATCCAGGTATGCTAAGATGGGAGCTGTGGTGAAGTGTTGTTTCAGCTTTGTAAATGCTTCTTGACACTCCTCTGTCCATTCAAAGGTGGTGTCCTTCTTCGTTAAGTCATGAAGGGGATGGGCAATCTTTGCGTAATCCCTGATAAAGCATTGGTAGAAGTTAGCTAGTCTAAGGAAAGTGTGTGTCTGCCACAACATAGTCAGGGGTGGCCATTCCACTATGGCCTTCACCTTCCCCAGGTCCATTTTAATCCCTGTGGGGCTGACTATCATCCCAAGGAACTCCACTGTGGTGACAGAAAAGGTGCATTTTTTGGGCTTGACGAACAGATCATTTTCTTCCAACTGTGCTAGCACCTCTTTCACCTTCTCCTGATGTGCGTTCTGATCTGCATTTCGGGAAAATATCAGTAGATCATTGATATATACTACTACATCGAGCATATCCAAGAAGAGGTCATTCATCATGGTCTGGAAGGTGGCCAGGGAGTTACAGAGGCCAAAGAACATTACTGTGGGCTTGTAGGCTCCTTTGTGGCAGATGAAGGCTGCTTTCCATTTGTCTCCTTCCTTGATTTGGACGTTGTTGTATCCCCACCAGAGATCCATCTTGGTGAAGATCTTTGCTTCTTTCAATTTATTGACAAGCTGTGAGATCAGTGGGAGGGGGTAGTTATTGCAGATGGTGTGTTCATTTAGATAATGGTAGTCCTGTACCATCCTTTTTTGTCCATTCTTCTTCGGGACGAAGAATACTGGTGATGTCTGTTCAGACTTTGACGGACAGATGTACCCTTTGTGCAGTTGGTCTTCAACAAATTCCTCCACCTCTTTCTGCTCAGTGGGGCTCAGCGGGATGATTCATCCTTTCTTTGGCCTAAAGGATTCCTTGAGTTCTATTGCGTGATTCCAGGGCTTTCATAGAGGCATCTTTTCTGATTCCTTTTGAGAGAAGACTTGCTGATAAGAGTGATACACCCTTGGTACTAGCCGCAGGGCCTCTTCAGTCCCTAGGATAGTCTGTTCTTTCTTCTCCTGACTCTGTTCTTCCACATGTGCTACCTCTATCATTTCTTGGTCATGGAGGGCCTGGACTGTTCATTCATAGTTACAGGTCTCTGGGCAGTCAGCGAACTGAACTTGACTGGTTTTCCAATTAATCCAAGGGTTATGGTTTCAGAGCCATGGATATCCTAGGATAACATCATTGCTTCTGATGTTTGATATGTACACCTGAAGTAATTCCCTGTGTCCGCTGATGCTGCAATATACTTCCACTTCTTCCATGATTTTCCCTCTGGCATTCTCGGAGCCATCGGCATTGTGCACGATGATTGTCTGGCATGTGGTTAGCGTTGGGATGCGATTCTTTTGGACGAAATCCTGATTAATGAGTGTCAAGTTTGCACCACTATCAATCAGTGTGGTGGCCTCTATGTAGCGCCATTCCACCGAGGGTTTGATCTGTATTGTTAGTTTTATTTCCTTTCCTCTGTGTATTACCCTTGTGTACATCCTTAATGGTTCTGGGGTTTCAATGGTGGATTTAGGGGAATTAAGCACAGGTTTAGTGTCTCAGTCCCTGCCGGGCTCTCCAGGAGACCCCCCTAGACCGGTTACAGTAGATACTAGAGTTGTTAGTACATTGACAAGCTTAGTTAGTTCCACCAAGAAATGATTGTTAGCCTGTGAGACACCCAGTTCATCTCCTAGGCTCTGTCTTTTCCCTTCTGCTCTTTCTCAGCATTGGGAAAATCCTGTTCTTCAACTGATGCAGCTCTTGCTTTATTTGTTCCTAAGAGCACTCTTTGTACCTGCCTTCTTTTGCAGTGGAATTAATGTCCCCTGCCATGGAAGTGGCATTCTGGGCATTGGTTCTTCAGCTTCTTGCAGTTTCAGGCTATGTGCCCTGTACCCTTGCAATTGAAACACTTGCTGGGACTTCCCTTGATAGCGAAGACATCTTCTTCATCCAGCTCTTCGAATCAGTCTACCTCCATGTGATCCCTGTGGGGTTGGTAACTTTGGGGTCGTCCCCTGATAAACATGAGAGCCTCCATAGCGCAGCCTATGTCTTGGATATTTTGAAGGTAGTCCGCCAGCGTGGTCTTGTGGGCTCCCTCCTTGAAGATTTGTAGAATGATATGGCAGGTGGTATTTCATTGTAAAAGGCAAATGGCATGACTATCATCTATTCCAGTCATTTGATACAGCACTTCCCATCGGACTAGAAAGTCATCAGTCCAAAGTGTCCCCTGGTGGAGTTGTTCGAGTTGGGCTACAGCCCAGTCCTTTTGGTTTACGGAATGAAAGAGACTTTCCATCTCCTGGATGAGCTCATCCCAAGTGTACGCCTGACCTCTCTGGAGGCATGTCTGTGCAAATGGTCTGGCCTTTGGTCCTTTTAACCAAGATAGGACTGCTGTCACTGCTTCATAGCTTTTTGGGAGGATTGTGGACCAATTGGTGTGCAGCCATGCCTTGATCTTGGCCCACCATTCTTCGAACTTGGCAACGGATCCTTTGTAATCTCTGGGGTCTGTGAAGACTTCTACCTTTCAGGTTGCTTTCCCTCCTGCTGCTGCAGCACTATTGAGATTAGATACCATTTGTTTGAGGGCGGCAATGTTTTTTAGAAGGGCCACTGTTTTCTTCTGCTCTTCAATACAACCATTGTAAAGTTGTTGATTCTGTTTGGTTAGAGTGGTGAATTCTAATGCAATGGCAGCAATCTTGTCCTCCAGTGTGAGGTTTGGGTCAGTGAGGATTTGGAGTGTGGACTGTGACATAGTGTCGAGCTATGTGTGTCTTATCAATGCAAGTTCTTTTTCCGTTACAAATCATCCAGGTCCTTTTTCTATACTCTTCGATTATGGCTGGGTGCCTTGTTGCTTTATATGGCATGGATTTAACCAGCGTCGTCTATGGTCAGCTGATCAGTCTCAGTCATCTCTGTTTGTCCTCCTTCCATCAGAGTTGTGTAAACAGTTGTCCTATGGTGGTTACTCAGGGTCTCAAAGAAGAAAGGAGTTTTATTTAATATCTACCAGCCGTAATTCTGCTGCAGCTGTTCTTCTTCAGCATGGATTGCCTGCCTTTTGTATCCAAAGGTGAAGGAGTAAACTCCCTCTCTGATGGCAATCTGGAACTGTAAGGGGGTAAGCTCTCATGCAACAAGAGAAAGAAGGTGAAGTAAAAAGTAGGTGAGGAGAATGGCAAAAAAAACAATGAGGAAGGTTACTGTGAACAGCAGGAGCTGTACTATCATAGAATAGGGTGGAAATGGGAGAGGAAGATACCTATCAAAAGATGTAGGTATGCGTGAACAAGAAGGTGTAAAGTAATAGTAGCAGGGGCTACCAGTGATTGGTTAAAGATGAAGAGGGCAGCGCAGAGATGTGCGAGGGTGAAGGCGTCCTGGACTGTTATCCAGTCGGATGAGGGTGGTGGTGGCATTGCGGCTGGCAGCTCTTGCTGTGGTGATTCTCTTGCAGTGGGCAAGGTGGGCTTTTTCTACTAAGAACCTGGTGCAGTTCTCTTGCCAATGATGGTACTCTTCGTTGAGGTGGCGGTGGGTGTTGGGTGAGGTGGGGTCACGATATGGACCCTTGAGGTCATTTGGGTCGACTAACTCAGGCAGGGTCGATTCACACTTTAGGAAGGGGGCAGGCAATGGTGGTAAGACTAACTCCTCCTCCTCTTCTTTCTTTACTTCTCTATATTCCCCTACTAACCTCCTCTCTCTCTGTGTGGCAGCGGAGGTGGGGTCAAAGACTTGTGTGAATAAGTGGGGGTGCTCCTCTACAAAGAGGCGAGCACTGGTGGCGAGGGCAGCGATGTTGAGGGCATACTCAGGACATGGGACGGAGATTTGGGCTGGGTTCACTAGGGCAGAGGGCTGTCAGTAATGATGGCCAATGGCTCTGCTAAGCTCACTACTGTTGATGGGCTTCGGGGTGGTGGTGGCGATGGCAAAGCGAAGACAATTCGAGTTATAATGAAACAACCCTTAGGCAGGGCTGCTAGTGAGCTGTAGGACAGTGAAGGGGGGGTGAGTGAATAGAGCTAGGTGGGAACCCAGGCATTGACTGAGGACTAAGGGGAAAACCCAAGATAACTTGAATGAGGATCTCAGGGCTGAATTGCCAGCCTTATATACATTTACAGGTTGTTTGTACATATTGGTGTCTTATTACTACTTATGGGTACTTTAGGGCAGTCATGGGAGTGAGGGGCTTAGGCCACTGGCCAAAGGGGAGTCATGAGGAATCACTGCACTGGTTTGTGCAGCCAGGGTGCCAATGATGTGAGATTGTGTCATTATGGCGTGATATGGCGCCATAGGGCTGTGCAAAGGGGCTGGACTGCTTACTAAGGTAAACACAGCTTGGCGCTGCCATCATGTGGCATGTGAATGCTGTTAGTGGGTGGTCTGGAGTAGGTACTGATGCCGGGATAGGGGGACAGTTGAAAAGAGAAAAAGGGACGCAAGCGAGGTTGTAACAGTTAATGCCATTGGAGTGGGAATGGATGGTGTACTATGGCGTGCGATGAGTGAGTATCGCTATTGGCATGTGACTGGGTGGCGACATATGGTGCCATTGCAACTGTGGATTGCCTAAGTGCTGCAGGTGGCATTAGTATCCAGGTAATTGGGTCTTTACTCTACCGTGGTCCAGTGCCCGGAATGCTATGGATACTAAGCTAACCAGTGTGGGAATGGGACTCAGGCAATACCAAGTCACAGTGCTGTGGCATGGGAGGAAGTAGCTAAGGAAGGCAATGTAGGAAAGAATAGAATGTAGTGTAGCCATGAGCATAACATGTCCCCCTCCTTAAGGCCCAAATTCCAGATGGGCAGAAGGAAAAATAGCACGAATGGCAGAGTGAGAGACAGGATGAGGGGTGGAAGGGTGGGCATGGTGAAAGGTGGCAAGGGCATCTGGGGAGTTAGCAAGGTTAGACTGAGGTTCCCAAGTGCACTCAGAGATATCATACCCCTTCCAATGAACCAAATACTGAAGGCCACAGCCAGCCAAGCAGGAGTCGATGATGTACTCGACCTCATATTCAAGGGTAGTGGGGTCAGCAGCCAGGGAAGAGAGATTGGGGGTAGGAGGGTGCTGACTGGGAAATGGGGCTAAGATTGGCTTGACCCACAAGACGTTGAGGACAGGGTGGATACAGTACAATGAGGGGAGATCAAGGTGGACCACGTTAGGGCTGATGAGACCAATGATAGGGAATGGCCCAATCCAGCAATTAGTTAGTTTCAGGGAGACTGGCATGGAGAGGTGCTTGGTGGAGAGCCAAACCTTATCCCTGACAGAGTAGGGGGGGGGTCAGAGAACACTTACCAGTGGTTGCTCGCTTCATTGTATCTTGCAAGGCATGGAGGCGTTCTCAGGCTTCCGCCAGGTGATTAGTGTATTGGTTGGCAAGGTTGTCGGCAGTGGGGGACTGAGTGATGGTAGGTTTGATCCCGAGAACCGGGGCATAAGTATGGGTGAGCTGGAAAGGGGATTTACTGGAGGTGGACGACACACAAGAGTTGATGGTGAACTGTGTGAGCAGGAGCCAATTGCTCCAGGAGTCCAGGTGGTCTGCGCAGTAAGTCCAGAGGTATTGGCCAACCTCTCGGTTCATCCTCTTGGTCTGTCCATCAGTCTGCGGATGATATGCAGTGGAGAGGTATTGGGAGATCTGAAGCTGGCGGCAGAGATCGGTTATAAGCTGTGATGTGAACTGCGGACCCCGATCCAAGACTATGGATTTTGGGAGTCCATGGTGTTTCCAGATGTGGTGGAGGTAGATATCGGTGAGGTTGAGGGAGGTGCAGGTGGAATCACAAGGGACAAGCTCGACTGCTTTGGAGAAGCAGTCAATGATGGTGAGTATGGCAGTGTACGAATTGGACAGGGGAAGACCAGTAATGAAATTGACAGAGATGTCTTGCCAGGGTCCTGCAAGGATGGGCAATGGCTGTAAGGGACCAGTGGGTGGTCGATTCGAGGACTTGGTCTGGGCACACCTTGGACACCGTTTCATGTAGTCGGCAGCATCTTTGGCCAGAGAGGCCCAATCGTAATGTCACCGCAATAGCTCGATAGTTCATTCGACACCGGGGTGACCCATGACCAGGGTGTCGTGGTGGAGGCAGAGTACCTTGGGTCTGCAAGCCGGGGGGACATATACCTTTCCTTCCTTCATTCTACATCAATCCTCAATGTGGTACCCTTGTCCTTCCAGCCTCTTTTGTACTGGGTGAGGGAGTTTTATGGTCTCATGAGAGATCTGGTCTGTTAGTTGGTCTCCCAAATGGTGTAAGACTGTGGCTTCCTCAGTCATCCCAGCTTCATCTACCTTGGGCCCTTTACCCTTGGTCCAGCATACCTGTATTTGTTTGGGGGGAATCACCACTACATCGTGGTTGTCCTCTGCATCTCCTACTATTAGATCTTCTCTTCGCAATAGCATGTCAGCCTTGCCCATGGTGGATTCAGGCTTGTGACACCACTTGAAGTTGAATTGGGATAGGTATTGGGCCCAGCGGGCTTGTCTCCAATTAAGGTTTTGGTGTGTCATAAACCAGGTTAGGTTCTGGTGGTCATTCCATACCTCGAACTGCTGTTCAGCCCCTTCCAAGTAATGCCTCCAATCTTCCAAACCCCTAATCACGCTTAACATCTTCTTATCGGCTATGGGGTAGTTGCGCTCTTCCAGCATCATTGTGTGTGAGGTGTATGCCACAGGGTGCCATTTCTCATCTTCCTCTACCAGGAGTACTCCTCCAGTTGCATAGGAGGAGGTGTCACATTTGAGCTGGTATTTCTTATTGTGATCTGGATATGTGAGGACTGGTGCCATGGTGAAGGTCTCTTTAAGTTGGTTGAAGGCTGCCTGGCGCTGATCCGTCCAGCAAAAGGGTTTGTCTTTCTTTGTCAGATCATGAAGTGGCCATGCAATATGGGCGAAGTCTTGTATGAAGTGGTGGTAGAAGTTGGCCATGCCTAGAAAGGCCTGGACTCCTCGGACTGTGGTGGGCACCAGCCATTCCTTTATGGCAGTCACCTTGCTCGGATCCATGCTTACCCCATTTACCCCAACAATCATTCCGAGGAACTCCAACTCCTGAACCCCAAAGGTGCACTTCTCTGGTTTCACAAAGAGGTCGTTTTCCTCCAATCACCTTAGGACTTCTAGGACTACCTTTTCATGGGCTCTGCAGTCTTCAGTGGGAGTGAATATGAGGAGGTTGTCAATATATACCATGACATTTTCAGCCATGTTGGCAAAGATCTTGTTCATTATGGTCTGGAATGTTGCCAGTAAGTTGCATAGCCCAAAGAACATGACTAGGGGTTCGAATGCTCCATGGTGGCAAGTGAAAGTGGCCTTCCATTCATCTCCCTCCTTGATCTGGACATTGTTGTACCCCCATTGAAGGTCCATCTTGATGAAAATGTGAGCAGTACAGAGTTTGTCCACAAGCTGGGCAATCAGTGGAAGCAGGTAGTTGTTGCACATGGTGTGTTCATTGAGGTATCTGTAGTCCTGCACCATGCATTTCCAACCATCTTTCTTTGGTATGAAGAAGACTGGGGAGGTCTGTTCAGACTTTGAGGGGCGAATGTATCCTTTTGCCAACTGCTCATCCACGAAGTTATCAACTTCCTTCTGCTCTTGTGGGCTAAGGGGAATATTGCGGCCCTTTCAGGGAATGAAGGTGTCCTTTAACTCTATGGTGTGGTTCCAGGGTTTTCGAATCGGCATCCGCTTGGACTCCTTCTGCTCAAAGGTCTTGAGGTAGCGGTAATACACTGGGGGTACTAACTCTCGAGGAGTTTTTTCTTCTTGCTTTTGTCCAGTGTTTCGCTGCTCCTCAGCCACTTGGACTTCCAGTTCTTCTGCTCAGCGGATTACCCATGATACTCCAGAGTAATTGCATAGCTCCAGACAGTCTGGCATAGTGACCAAACCGGTCTTCCAATTGATACAGGGGTTGTGCTCTTTTAGCCAGGTATAACCTAAAATCAGATCCTTATTTCTGAGGTCGGTTACCTCTACCCAGGTCTTTTCCACATGACCCTGGTATTCCAGCAAAATGGTGGCTGCATGGGTAATGGGCCCAGCTTTATTCAGGGTTCCATTGGTGTTATAGACATATATGGGCTATGGGAGTTCCTCAGTGGGAATACAGTTTTGGCAGATGTACTCTCAGTGGATGAATGAGGACTGGGCTCCGCTATCAAGTAGAGTGGATGCCGGGATGAAGTCACCAGTCCGGGTCTTGATCTGTACCTGCATGAGGATTTCTTTTCGCTTCTGCTACCCTAGTATATATATCTGTGGGGGTGGAGTCAGGATTTCTTTGCGCGCATGAGGGGGCATATACTTGGTAGAGGAATTAAGCACAGCATTTGGTTCACGGTTGCTGCCGAGCCACTGGGGAGTGGACTCCTCTAGACCAGACAATCTAAGGGGGATACACTATTCTTGGTTTTTAGACATGATAACATGGGTGATAGGGGCACACTTTGTTGAAGTCTTACCAGCCTTTGGAACACCTGACACATTCCTTAGGCCCTGCCTTTTCCCTTCATCTGGGATCCTTTGATTGGAAAATCTGAGTCATTCTCAGGTTGGTTGCGTTTGCAGATTTGTTCTGCTAATTCCACTATTCTTACCGGAGGCTCTCCGGTGGCGAATTCTTCATCCTCTGCTAGCAGTATCCTCTGCAGTGTTTTCCTTTTGGTGCAATAAGTGCTGTGCCCACCATGAACAAACTTACAGGCTGGGCATTGATTGATCTTTGATTTCCGGCATTCTCGAATTCTGTGGCCAGTTTGTTTGCAATTGAAGCACTTCACACGGGCGTCACTGCTTGGGAGGGTGAATACATCTTCTTCAAGGTTCTCCTGTGCTAACCCTCAACTGCTAATCCTCACAGGGGCCTTCCTTTCATACCCCCTGATGAAGCTGAGCGCTTCCATCACACATCCGGTCTTTCTAATATTGTCCAAATAGAGTGCTGGCTTGTCCTGGCGCTTTCCTTCTTTGAAGATCTGTAATATAATGTGCCGGGCTGTGTTTTGCTCCAAGAGATGGACCACATGCATGTCATCGATTTGCGCTTGCTGGTATAGGGCTTTCCAGCAGACTAGGTAGTCGTCAGTTCGCATGTTCTGCTGTTTGAACTCCTCCAGCTGTCAGCATGCCAATCTTTCTGGTTGGCAGCATGGAAGAGGCCTTTGATCTTGGCCTCACAGTCCGTCCACAGGTATGCGTTTCTGCAGGTGAGGTGGGTTTGTGTGAAGGAGCCAGCTTTTGGTCCTTTGAGCCAGGACAAGACTGCCACAACTGCTTCATAACTTCCTGCGGGGGCGACATACATGTTGATGCAGAGCCATGCTTTCATCTTGGCCCACCATTCTTCAAATTTTGCGATGGACCCATCATATTCACCTGGGTCTGCAAACAATTCAACTTTCTTCAAGGTACCTGAGGGGCCTGCTGTGGTGATCTAGCCCTGGAGAGTGGCTACCATGCCTTGTCCTGTCGTCACTAGCTGCTCAAGATGGATAATCTCGTTGTTGGACATGTGCAGCAATTGAGCAAGTTGGATATTCTGAGTGGTGACAGTGGTGAACTTGGCCGCAATGGCAGCAAGTTTGTCCAGTAGTGGGATAGTGGGGTCTGCGATGGTATTGAGGAGTACCTGCGACATACTGGAAGTGGACTTCTTTCTGAATTACTGGCACCTTGTGTTTCTTATACCAGCTGCAGCTGGGCCTTTCAAATGGGAGTGGCACTAGAGGTCTTACGCAGACTATGGTCTTCTGATCTCAATAGTCTCCTGGACATGGCCTATTAAGGATCCTGATTACTCTTCCTTCAGGATGTGTGTGGTGTTCTCTTGGCTTGCTAAGTAATCCCCCTATAGCTGGAGCTGGGAACTTTAGTTCAAAAGCAATTTACAAAGATCTACCAATCGTCCTGGGGTGTTCTCATATCGGAAGTTTTGGCCTCATGTGCCAGTAGGTGTAGCGATGATAAGGGAGTACTCTCTTGAGGGTAACTGCAAGGAAACTAAAAGGGTATTGCAGTCAAATTGGATGCGGATGAGAAGGGGAGCAGCGAGCTGGGCTTCTATGCGGGCTGTGTACTCCTCATAGTGGCAGGTCTGTTCTTTGGCTTTGGCGATAAGCCGGCGAAGAGTAGAGGGCAAAGGGATAGGTGGTGTGGGGGGAACGAAGTCGTTTGGGTTGATGTCAGCGACTGGGGATGGGGGATAAACAAGTGTGGGTGTATCTGAAGCCCTGGACCTCGCAGCGAAGTCTGCTAATGCCTGGTCGATCTCTTTCCACAGCTCTTTCTGCTCTCTCTCAGCAGTGGCAGTGGCATCAGCTTTGAGACAGGAAGCAACAGTGGTGAGAAGGTCAAGATTGATGGGGCAAATTGGATGAGGGGCAACTACTAGACACTGTCCACCTGTTGAGCTGCCAACTACAACAGCGGGGGCCGACTTAGCATGTATAGCATTCACTAGTGTCCTTCCACATCAATAAGGGGACACGGGTACTGCTCTGCTTACTGATAGCACAAAAGTTGATGATGGGTGGGGCTTTCAGGGCAGTTGGATAGCAACAGCAGCAAAGAGAGGAATCAATTCTTAATGAAACGACCTCAGGTGCAAGGCACTAGGAGTTGTGTAGAGTGAAGCAAAATGGACAAGTGGACCAATCTCCTTATAATTGGGTGCCTTGTGAGGGAAGACCCAAGAAGAATTGATTGGGGCTCTGATATAATATAGGCGGTTTTATATACTACTACAGATCGGATTCAAGCAGAGCCTAAAGTAAGTAAGGGCAGGCTGAGATACTAAATAAGGAAGTGCAAGACAGAAACTGGCCTGGTCCGTGCGAGGGCGGTGATGCTGTGGATTAAACGCTACTGGAGTGGGAAGGGGTGGCGAGGGATGGTGCCATTGCGAGGTTAATACCATTGGAGTGGGAACGGATGGTGTACTATGGCGTGCAATGAGCAAGTATTGCTATTGGCATGTGACTGGGTGGCGACATATGGCACCATTGCAACTGTGGGTTGCCTAAGTGCTGCAGGTGGCATTAGTATCTGGGTAATCGGGTCTTTACTCTACTGTGGTCTGGTGCCCGGAATGCTGCAGATACTAAGCTAACTGGTGTGGGAATAGGACTCGGGCAATACCGAGTCGTGGCACTGTGATATGGGAGGAAGTAGCTAAGGAAGGCAATGTAGGAAAGAATGGAATGTAGTGTAGCCGTGAGCGTAACACAACAGCTTGGAGGCATTACCAAGCTGAAGTTGACAGAATTCATCTAGTAAATTTTCTATCTCTTAATGCTGAGAGATAGGTCATAGGCATCTTCTGGAATCCCTTTCAGAGCCCCTCATGGTGGGCTCCAGTTGATAAGATGGTAGGAAGGCTGGGAGGACTATGTAGGTAGGGACACCTAAGAGTCCAGGCCTTCAGTACTGTAGAATTAGTGGTGGGAATGGTATATTTGCCCCAAAAGAAA
>JBBPTI010000505.1:0-13471 GCA_038093995.1 Tylopilus aff. callainus | reverse complement strand
AGCCACTAGGCCAAATCACATGATCAAGAGATGGTTTTGTAGCTCTTTGTTTGTACTTTGTTTGTCTCTACTACAGCTAAGCGAAATTCCCAGGGGTGATTGCGGTGCGCTTCACGCACCGTGTTGGAGTTAGACATTGCAATGGTTTTGTTGCTCACTGTAGTTCATTGGAAGGGGTATGATATCTCCAAGCAGACTTGGGAACCCCAGTCTAACCTCACTAACTCCCTGGACACTCTCGCCGCCTTCCACCATGCCCACCCTTCTGCCCCTCATCCTGTCTCTCACTCCGCCATTTGTGCTCTTTTTCCCTCTGCCCATCTGGAATCTGGGCTTTAAGGAGGGGGATATGTTACACTCACAGCTACACTACGTTCCATTCCTTCCTACATTACCCTCTTTAGTACCTTTCACCCATGCCACAGCACCACAACTCGGTATTGCCTGAGTCCCCTTCCCACATTGGGGAGCTTAGTATCCACAGCATTCTGGGCACCAGACCATGGTAGAGTAAAGACCTGATTACCTGGATACTAATGCCACCCACAGCACTTAGGCAATCCACAGTTGCAATGGCGCCATATGTCGCCACCCAGTCTTGCCCCAATAGCGATACTTGTGCATTGCACACCATAGTATGCCATCTGTTCCCACTCCAATGGCATTAACCTCATGATGGCGCCATTGCTTGCCACCCTTTCCCACTCCAGTAGCGTTTACCCCTCAGCATCGCCCCGCTAGCATGGACCAGGCCAGTTTCTGTCTTGCATTTCCATATTTAGTATCTTGGCCTGCCCTTACTTACTTTAGGCTCTGCTTGAATCCTGATTGTAGTAGTATATAAGACCGCCTGTATTATATCAGAGCCCCAATCAATTCTTCTTGGGTCTTCCCTCACAAGGCACCCACATACTAGGACATTGACTTACTGTTCCGTTTCACTTCACTTTCGCTACACTCTACTCCATGCCTCCTAGTGCCTAGCACCTGAGGTCGTTTCAGTATCCATGACCCCATGCTCTACAGTCATTGCACCATCCTTGTGCCATCACACACCACTATTGTAATACTGACTCTGCACCAATAGCATAACCCCTGCTCATGCCCTTTGCCCACAGGCTATGCCTCATAGCTGCTCTCATGCCAATGGCATTACTCATGCAAGTGGCACCACTTACTCTTGCTTTATTCAGCCTATGACAGTAGTCCCTTAGCACTGCCCTCTTTGCACAGACCAAGAATCAGGAATGGAAGGAAGAACTTATTAGGAAGTAAGGCTGGCCCTAACTATATTCAATCTCCACTTCAATAGTAGTATATAAACCCCCCCCCCTTGCAGCCTTAGACCCCAGTCATTCATTAACAGTCCTTGGCCTCATACCACCATGAGCTAAATAACCAAGGGTTTCTATGGCTAGCAATGGGGGTACAGTAGTGTACCACCCTTGTAGCTCCCCTCAATGCTTTGCCACCAGTTTTAGTGGCCACAAGCAGTTAATGTAGTCTTCCAATATGACTCCCCTTGACCACTTCTTTTTGCTCTCATCTCTTCAGTCATGGCTAAAGAGAATACTTATCTAATGCTATAACTTGAGCATTTTACAAGGAATAGACCACTGCTGAGGTAATCACTGTTATGCTCATGGCTATGCTACATTCCACTCTTTCCTACATTCCCCTCTTTAGGCAGTTGTACTCATGCCACTTCACTGTGACTTGGCTCTGCCCAGGCTTCATTTGCATGCTGGCTATCGGGTATCTGCAGCATTCTGGGCACCAGACCATGGTAGAGTAAAGACCCAATTACCTGGATACTCATGTGACAGCCACAACTAGCCATCTGTAATGCTCACGGCTACACTATGTTCCAGTCTTTCCCTACATTGCCTTCTTTAGCCACTTTGACCCATGCCACAGCGCTGTGACTCAGTATTGCCCGAGTCCTATTCCCACACTGGATAACACAGTACCTGCAGCATTCCAGGCACCAGACCACAGTAGAGTAAAGACCTGATTACCCAGGTACTGATGCTGCCCACAGCACTTAGGCAATCCGCAGTTGCAATGGCGCCATATGTCACCACCCAGTCACATACCTATAGCGATACTCGTGCATTGCATGCCATAGTATGCCATCCATTCCCACTCCAATGGCATTAACCTTGTGATGGCGCCATTGCTCGCCACTCATTCCCACTCCAGTAGTGTTTAACCCACAGCATCGCCTCCCTCGCATGGACCAGGCCAGTTTCCACTTTGCACTTCCCTATTTAGTAACCATGCCTGCCCTTAGCTAGTTTAGGCTCTGCTTGAACCTGTTCTGTAGTAGTATATAAACTCGCCTGTATTATATTGGAGCCCCAATCAATTCTTCTTGGGTTTTCCCTCACAAGGCACCTGCATACTAGGAGATTGATCCATTGTTCCCTTTCACTTCACTTTTGCTACACACTGCCTAGTGCTTAGCACCCGCGGTCATCTTCGCTCATACACCTCCTAGCACTTAGTGCCCAAGGTCGTTTTATTAAGAATTGATTCTCCTCTTTACCGCTGTTGCCATCATCGACCGCCCCAAAGGCCCCACCCATCACCAACCTTTGTGCTATCAGTAAGCAGAGCAGTACCCATGTTCCCTTATTGATATGGAAGGACACTAGTGAACACTATATGTGCCAAGTCAGCCCCCGCTGTTGTAGTTGGCAGCTCAACAGGCGGACAGTGTCTAGTAGTCGCCCCTTGCCCAGTTCGCCCCATCAACCTCAACCTTCTTGCCACCATCGCTTCCCGTCTCAAAGCCAATGCCACTGCTGCTGCTGAGAGAGAGCAGCAAGAGCTGTGGGAAGAGATTGACCAGGCTATTGCAGATTTCACTGTGAGGTCCCGGGCATTAGATACGCCCACACTTGTCTATCCCCCATTCCCTGTTGCTGACATCGACCCAAATGACTTCATTCCCCCAACACCACCTATCCCCTCGCCCTCCACTCTTCGCCGGCTCATCGCCAAAGCCGAAGAACAGACCCACCACTATGAGGAGTACGCAGCCCGCATAGAAGCCCAGCTTGCTGCTCCCCTACCCCCTTCGCCAGACTACCGCACCTATTGTAGGCTGGACCACCTTTGCCACCCCTTCCGCTTTCCACCATTCCACTCACACCTGAGACAGTCCAGGACATCTGGTACTGTACTGGTGCACACTCTCAACAAGCCAGGCCGTCTCCACCCAAAGAACCTTCTGCGGCGGCCCAGCAAGTTCCTTTGATTCTCCTTTTTGTACTTACTTGTTTGTGCTTGCCCCCTTTCTTAGTGTTAGCTTTCTTCTCCAAGGATGTTCCTGCTTTTCTTCTGGTACTCCCTTTTAGCTTCCTGTTTTATTTCCTTCTTGTTACTTGTGTTTTGCATTTATTGCCTTCTCACCCACATTCAATTTGATCGCAATACCCTTTTAGTTTCTTTGCAGTTACCTACCAGCGAATACTCCCTTATCATCTCCACACCTACCAGCACACGAGGCTGCAACTTTCGATATGAGAACACACCTACCAACTGGGCTGAGTCAGCACCCCAGGATGATTGGTAGCTATCCCACACAGATTCAATTGAACTAAAGTTCCCGGCTCTAGCTATAGGGGGATTACTTAGCAAGCCGAGAGAACACTGCATGCATCCTGAAGGAAGAGTAATCAGGATCCTCAATAGGCTGCGTCCAGGAGACTATTGAGATCAGAAGACCATAGTCCACGCAAGACCTCTAGCACCACTTCCATTTGAAAGGCCCAGCTGCAGCTGGTATAAGAAACACAAGGCGCCAGTAATCAAAAAAGAAGTCCGCTTCCAGTATGTCACAGGTACTCCTTGATACCATCGCAGACCCCACTATTTCTCTACCGGACAAACTTGCTGCCATTGTGGCCAAGTTCACCACTGTCACCACCCAGAATCTCCAACTCGCTCAGTTGCTGCATGCATCCAACAATGAGATCATCCGTCTCGAGCAGCTAGTGACAGTAGGGCAAGCCACAGTAGCCACTCTCCAGGGCCAAGTCACTGCAGTGGGCCCTTCAGGTACCTCAAAGAAAGTTGAATTGTTCACAGACCTGGGCGAATATGACGGGTCCATTGCCAAATTTGAAGAATGGTGGGCCAAGATGAAAGCATGGCTCTGCATCAACGTGCATGTTGCCCCCGCCGGAAGTTATGAAGCAGTTGTGGCAGTACTATCCTGGCTCAAAGGACTGAAAGCCAGCCTCTTTGCGCAGACATGCCTCGCTTGGGGCAATACATATGCATGGAAGGACTGCGAGGCCGAAATCGAAGGCCTTTTCCATGCCGCAAACCAAAAGGATTGGGCATGCCGCCAGCTGGAGGAGTTCAAGCAGCAGAACATGCAGACCAATGACTTCTTAGTCTGCTGGGAAGCCTTATACCAGCAAGTGCAGATCGACGACACACATGCGGTCCATCTCTTGGAGCAAAACATGGCCCGTCACATTATATTGCAGATCTTCAAGGAAGAAAAGCACCAGGACAAGCCAGCGCTCTATTTGGACAACATTAGGAAGACCGGATGCGCAATAGAAGCACTTGGCTTCATCAGGGGGTATGAAAGGAAGGCCCCTGCAAGGATTAGCAGTCAAGGGTTAGCGCGGGAGAACACTGAAGAAGATGTATACACCCTCCCAAGCAGCGACGCCTGCACGAAGTGCTTCAATTGCAAACAGACTGGCCACTGAATCCGAGAATGCTGGAAGCCCAAGATAAACCAATGCCCAGCCTGTAAGTTTGTTCATGGTGGGCACAGCACTTACTGCACCAAAAGGAAAACACTGCAGAGGATACCGCTAGCAGAGGATGAAGAATCCATGGGCACCAAGGCCCCAATAAGGATTGCCAAGTTGGCAGAAGAAATCTGCAAGAGGAACAACCTGGAGATGGGTTTGGATTTTCCAATTGAAGGATCCCAGATGAAGGGAAAAGGCAGGGCCTAAGGAACGCGTTGGGTGTTCCAAAGGCCGGTAAGATTCCAACTAAGCACACCCCTATTACCCATGTTATCATCTCTAAAGACTGAGAATGGTGTATTCCCCTTAGATTGCCTGGTCTAGAGGAGCCTGCTCCCCAGCGGCTTGGCAGCAACCATGAACCAAATGCTGTGCTTAATTCCTCTAACAAGTATACCCCCCCACATGCACACAAAGAAATCCCGACTAATCCCCCACAGATTCACATACTAGGGCAGCAGAAGCAAAAAGAGATACTGATGCAGGTCCAGATCAAAACCTGCACTGGCGACTTCATTCCAGTGTCTGCTTTGCTCGACAGCAGTGCCCAATCCTCATTTATACACCGAGAGTACATTTGCCAAAACTGTATCCCACTGAAGAGCTCCCACAGCCCATATACATTTATAATGCTGATGGGACCCCGAATAAAGCAGGGCCTGTAATTCATGCAGCCACTGTCTTACTGGAATACCAGGGTCATGTGGAAAAGACCCGGGTGGAGGTAACTGATCTAGGAAGCAAAGATCTGATCCTGGGATACATATGGCTAAAAGAGCATAACCCACAGATCAATTGGAAGACCGGCACGGTCTCTATGCCAGATTGCCCGGAGTTATGCAACTACTCCAGAGTATCGTGGGTCATCTGCAGAGCCGAAGAAATGGAAATCCAGGTTGCAGAGGAGCAGCGGGACACTGGAAAACAGCAAGAAGGAAAAACTCCCTAAGAGTTAGTACCCCCGGTGTACCACCACTACCTCAAGACCTTTGAGCAGAAGGAGTCTGAACAGATGCCGGTCTGAAAGCCATGGGACCACACCATCAAGCTAAAAGATACCTTTGTCCCTTGGAAAGGCCGCAACATTCCCCTCAGCCCACAAGAGCAGAAGGAAGTAGATGACTTTGTGGATGAGCAACTTGTCAAGGGATATATCCAGCCCTCCAAGTCCGAACAGACTTCTCTGGTCTTCTTTGTGCCAAAGAAAGATGGTCGAAAGCACATGGTACAGGATTATAGGTACCTCAATGAGCACACAATCCGCAACAACTACCCACTGCTGCTCATTGCCCAACTAATCGATAAGCTGTGCACCACCCGCCTCTTCACCAAGATGGATCTCCATTGGGGTTACAACAATGTCTGGATAAAGGAAGGAGATGAATGGAAGGCTGCTTTTACCTGCCACTGCGGTGCGTTTGAGCTGCTAGTAATGTTCTTTGGGCTATGCAACTTGCCCACCACCTTCCAAACCATGATGAATGACATCTTCGCAGACATGGCAGAAAACATCATGGTGTATATCAATGACCTGCTCATATTCACCCCTACTGATGATCGCAAAGCTCATGAAGCAATCATCCTGGAGGTCCTCAAACAGCTAGAAGAAAATGACCTCTTTGTCAAACCGGAAAAGTGCACCTTTGGAGTAAAAGAGTTGGAATTCCTTGGGATAATCGTAGGAGTAAACAGGGTAAGCATGGACCTGAGTAAGGTCACTGCCATAAAAGAATGGCTGGTCCCCATCATGGTTTGAGGAGTTCGGGCATTTCTAGGCATGGCCAACTTCTACTGCCGCTTCATACAAGACTTCGCCCATATTGCATGGCTGCTTCATGACCTAACCAAGAAAGATGAACCCTTTTGCTGGACTGATCAGCACCAAGCGGCCTTTGACCGACTCAAGGAAACCTTCACCACTGCTCCTGTCCTAGCCTACCCCAATCATAACAAGAAGTACCAGCTTGAATGCAACACCTCCTCCTATGCAACCAGGGGAGTTTTGTTGGTGGAAGAAGATGAAAAATGGCACCCCATGGCCTATGCCTTGCACGCAATGACACCGGAGGAGTGCAACTACCCCATAGCCAACAAAGAGATGTTGAGTGTAATTAGGGGTTTGGAAGACTGGCGCCACTATCTGGAAGGGGCTGAGCAGCAGTTTGAGGTATGGAACGACCACGAGAACCTCAAATGGTTCATGACCTGGCAGAACCTCAATCAGAGACAAGCCTGCTGGGCACAATACCTCTCTTGTTTCAACTTCAAGTGGTGCCACAAGTCTGGTTCGACCATGGGAAAAGCCAATGCACTGTCGTAAAGGGAAGATTTGACTATAGGAGATGCAGAAGACAATCACGATGTGGTAGTGATTCCCCCCAAACAGATACAGGTACAAAGAACCAAAGGCCGAAGGACTGAGGCTGAGGAAGAAGGGATGACTGAGGAAGCAATGGTCTTGCACCACTCCGGAGATAGACTAACTGACCAGGTTTCACACAAGACCATCAAGCTCCCAGCCCCAGTGCAGAAGAGGTTAAAGGGACAGGGGTACCATATCGAAGATGGATGTTGAATGAAGGATGGCAAAGTGTACATACCCCCAGCCTGTCGGCCTGAGGTATTACACCTCCACCATGATGTGCCGGTAGCCGGGCATCCTGGGGTCGCATGAACTGTGGAATTACTCCGCCAGCACTACAATTGGCCCTCCCTAGCAATCGACACCGCCAACTACATGAAGAGATGTCCAAGGTGCGCCCAAGTAAAGCCCTCCAACAAGCCTCCTGCTGGGTCCCTCCAACCACTACCCATTCCTTCGGGACCCTGGCAAGACATCTTGGTAGACTTCATTACCAGACTCCCTCTCTCCAATTTATACACCGCCATACTCACCATCATGGACCGCTTCTCCAAAGCAGTCGAACTCATCCCCTGTGACTCCACTTGCACCTCCCTCGACCTAGCAGATATCTACCTACACCACGTGTGGAAGCATCACAGACTTCTGAAATCCATCGTGTCAGATTGCGGTCCCCAGTTCACTTCATGGCTCATGACTGACCTCTGCCGCCAACTCCAGATCAATCAGCAGCTCTCCACCACATATCACCTGCAAACCAATGGACAGACCGAATGGATGAACCAAGAGGTAGGACAGTACCTCCGGACTTATTGTGCAGACCACCTGGACTCCTGGAGCAACTGGCTCCCCCTTGTGCAATTTACTATCAACTCCAGAGTCTCATCCACTTCCAGCAAGTCCCCATTCCAGCTCACCCATACATACACCCCAGTTCTCAGAATAGAACCAACTGTCACCCAATCCCCCACTGCCGATAACCTAGCAAACCAATATGCAGACCATCTGGCAGAAGCCCGAGACCGCCTTTGTGCCTCACAAGACACAATGAAGCAAGCAGCTGCCAGTAAGCATTCTCTGGCCCCCTCCTACTCCATAGGGGATAAGGTTTGGTTATCCACTGAACACCTATCTATTCTGGGCTCACCCAAGCTCACTGATCGCTAAATCAGGCTGTTCCCCATCATTGGTCTTGTTGGCCCCAATGCCATCTGCCTTGATCTCCCAGCCTCATACCGCATCCACCCCATTCTCAATGTCTTGTGGGTCAAGCCGTTCATAGCCCTGCTTCCCGGTCAGCACCCTCCTACACCCAATCCCTCTTTCCTGGCTGCTGACCCCACTACACTTGAATACGAGGTCGAGTACATCATTGATTCCCGCCTGGCCGGCCACGGCCTTCAGTATTTGGTCCATTGGAAGGGGTATGATATCTCCGAGTGGACTTGGGAACCCCAGTCCAACCTTACTAACTCCCCTAACGCCCTTGCCACCTTCCACCATGCCCATCCCTCCGCCCCTCATCCTGTCTCTCACTCCACCATTCATGCCATCTTTTCCTCTGCCCATCTGGAATCTGGGCCTTAAGGAGGGGGATGTGTAACACTCATGGCTACACTACGTTCCAGTCTTTTCCTATATTGCCTTCTTTAGCCACTTTGACCCATGCCACAGTGCCGCGACTCAGTATTGCCTGAGTCCTATTCCCACACCGGATAACACAGTATCTGCAGCATTCCGGGCACTGGACCACAGTAGAGTAAAGACCTGATTATCCAGGTACTGATGCTGCCCACAGCACTTAGGCAATCCGCAGTTGCAATGGCGCCATATGTCACCACCCAGTTACATGCCTATAGCGATACTCGTGCATTGCATGCCATAGTATGCCATCCATTCCCACTCCAATGGCATTAACCTCACGATGGCGCCATTGCTCGCCACTCATTCCCACTCCAGTAGTGTTTAACCCGCAGCATCGCCTCCCTCGCACAGACCAGGCCAGTTTCTGCTTTGCACTTCCCTATTTAGTAACCATGCCTGCCCTTAGCTAGTTTAGGCTCTGCTTGAACCTGTTCTGTAGTAGTATATAAACCCGCCTGTATTATATTGGAGCCCCAATCAATTCTTCTTGGGTCTTCCCTCACAAGGCACCTGCATACTAGGAGATTGATCCATTGTTCCCTTTCACTTCACTTTTGCTACACACTGCCTAGTGCTTAGCACCCGCGGTCGTCTTCGCTCATACACCTCCTAGCACTTAGTGCCTGAGGTTGTTTCACCATCCACAGCTCAGATGGTGCCATATCACAACATCTGCAGCCTTCAGTTGGGCAGCCAATAGTGCAAGCCACGCATATCGTACAATTCTGCCTTTATCTTTTTGAGCCAATGGCACAACACCTGTGCTCACGCCATAGCATGCCTTCCGCTCTCATGCCTATAGTGGAATAGCTGCAATGTCACCTTGACTTGCCATTCCTTCCCACTCCAGTAGCATTTAGCCTGCAGCATCACCCCACTCGCATGGATCAGGCCAGTTTCCATCTTGCACTTCTGTATTTAGTATTTTGGCCTGCCCTCACTTACCTTAAGGCTCTGCTTGAATCTGCTTTGTACTAGTATATAAAACTGCCTGTATTATATTGGAGCCCCAATCAATTCTTCTTGGGTCTTCCCTCACAAGGCACCCGCTTTACTAGAAGATTGGTCCACTATTCTGATTTGCTTCACTTTGCTTTGCTACTCAGATGCCTCCTAGTGCCTAGCACCCGAGATCATTTCATTAAGAATTGATTCCTCTCTTCATCACTGTCGCTCTTCAACTGTCCCAAAGGCTCCTACACCTTTCTCATTATCAGTAAGCAGAGTTGTACCCACATCCCCTTATTGATGTGGAAGGACACTAGTGAACGCTACACATGCTAAGTTGGCCCCCACTGTTGTAGTTGGCAGCTCAACAGGTGGACAGCATCTAGTAGTTGCCCCTTGCCCAGTCTACCCCATCAACCTCGACCTCCTCACCACCATTGCCTCCCACCTTGAAGCCAACACCATCACCACTGCTGAGAGGGAGCAGCAAGAATTGTGGGAAGAGGTTGATCAGGCTATAGCAGAGTTCGCTGCAAGGTCCAGGGCATCAGATACACCCATACTTGTTTATCCCCCATCCCCAGTCGCTGACATCGACCTGAACGACTTCGTTCCTCCTACACCCCCCATCTCATCTCCATCCACCCTTAACTGTCTCATCGCTGAGGCAGAAGAGCAAACCTGCCACTACACTGAGTACTGTGCTCGCATAGAGGCTTAGCTTGCAGCACCCCTTTCCCCTTCGCCAGACTACTGCACCTGTTGTAGGCCAGACCGCCTCCACCACCCTTTCTGCTTCCAGCCATTCCACTTGCACCCAAAACAGTTTGGGACATCCGGTACCATACTAGTGTGCAATCAAGCTGAGCCAGGCTGCCTCCGCCCAAGAAACCTTCTCTGGCGGCCTAACAAGTTCCTTTAAATTTACTTTTTGTACTTACCTGCCTTTCACTTCCTCCCTTTTTAGTGTTAGCCTTCTTCTCAAAGGATGTTTCTGTTTTTCTTCTGGTACTCTCTTTTAGCCTGCTGTTTTATTTCTTTCTTGTTACTTGTGTTTTGCATTTATCAGCTTCTCACCCACACCCAGTTTGACTGCAACACCTTTCTTATCTCCTTACAGTTACCCTTGGGAGAATACTCCCTTATCATTGCTACACCTACTGGCTCACGAGGCCGCAACTTCTGCTACAAAAGCACCCCTACCAACTGGGCTGAGTCAGTATCCCAGGACGATTGGTAGATCTTTGTAACTCACTACCCTTGAACTAAAGTTCCTGGCCCAGCTATAGGAGGATTACTTAGCAAGCTAAGAGAACGACACATGTGTCCTGAAGGAAGAATAATCAGGATCCTCAATAGGCTGAGACCAGGAGACTACCAAGATCAGAAGACCATAGTCCACTCAAGACCTCTAGCACCACTTCTGTTTGAAAGGCCTAGCTGCAGCTGGTACAAGAAACACAAGGTGCCCGTCATAAAGAAGGAAGTCCACTTCCAATATGTCGCAGGTACTCCTTGATACCATCACTGACCCCACTATTCCTCTACTGGACAAACTCGCTGCCATTGCAGCCGAGTTCACCACCATCACCACTCAGAATATCCAACTCACTCAATTGCTGCATGCATCCAACAATGAGATTATCCATCTCGAACAGCTGGTGATAGTAGGACAGGGCACGGTAGCCACTCTCCAGGGCCAGATTGCCACAGTGGGTCCCCCCAGTACCTCAAAGAAAGTTGAATTGTTTGCAGACCCGGGTGAGTACAATGGGTCCATCGCCAGGTTTGAAGAATGGTGGGCTAAAATGAAAGCCTGGCTCCACGTCAATGCGCATGTCACCCCTGCTGGAAGTTATGAGGCAGTCGTGGCAGTTCTCTCCTGGCTTAAAGGACCTAAAGCCAGCCCCTTTGCACAAACCCGCCTTGCCCAAGGCAATGCATATCTATGGAAGGACTGCAAAGACAAGATCCAAGGCCTTTTCCAAGCTGTGAATCAGAAGGATTGGGCATGCCAACAGCTGGAGAAGTTCAAACAAAATAACATGCGGACTGACGACTACCTAGTCCGCTGGGAAGCCCTGTACCAGCAAGTGCAAATTGATGACATGCATGCCATGCAACTCCTGGAACAAAATATGGCCCAACACATTATACTGCAGATTTTCAAGGAAAACAAGTGCAAGGACAAACCGGCACAATACATGGATCATATTAGGAAGACTGGATGTGCAATGGAAGTGCTCGGCTTCATAAGGGGGTACAAAAGGAAGGCCCCTGTGAGGATTAGCAGCAGAGGGTTAGCATGGGAGAATCTAGAAGAAGATGTATATGCCCTTCCAAGCAGCGACACCTGCACCAAATGCTTCAATTGCAAACAAACTGGCCATAGGATTCACAAATGCCAGAAGCCAAAGATCAACCAATGCCCAGCCTGTAAGTTTGTTCATGGTGGGCACAGCACCTCCTGCTCCAGAAGGAAAGCGCTGTGGAGGGTCCTGCTAGCAGAAGACAAAGAACCCATGGGAATCAAGGCCCCAATAAGGATAGCAGAACTAGCTGAAGAAATTCAAAAGAAGAGCCACCCAGAAATGGGTTCGGATTTTCCCATAGAAGGATCCCAGATGAAGGGAAAAGAAAGGGCCTGAAGAACACGTTGGGTGTTCAACAGGCCAGTAATGTCCCAAAGTGTGCCCCTATCACTCATGTTATCCTTTCTAAAGACTGAGAATGGTGTATTCCCCTTAGATTGCCTGATCTAGAGGAGTCTGCACCCCCATGGCTTGGCAGCAACTGTGAAACAAATGCCATGCTTAATTCCTCTAATAAATATACACCCCCTCATGCATACAAAGAAATCCTGACATCTCCCCAGATATGCATCTTAGGGCAGCAGAAGAGGAAGGAGATTCTCATGCAAGTACAAATCAAGACTCGGACTGGTGACTTCATACTGGTGTCCACCCTGCTTGATAGCAGTGCCCAATCCTTCTTTATCCACTGAGAGTACGTCTGCCAGAATTGCATCCCAACTGAGGAGCTCCTGCAGCCCATATACATCTACAATGCCAATGGGACCCTGAACAAAGCAGGGCCTGTAACCCATGCTGCAACTGTCTTGTTGGAGTATCAAGGCCATGTGGAGAAAACCCAAGTTGAGGTAATGGATCTAGGCAGTAAAGATCTCATTCTGGGGTATACTTGGCTAAAGGAACACAATCCCTGAGTTGATTGGAAGACCGGATCAGTGACACTGCCAGAGTGTCCAGAGTTATGCAACTACACCGGAGTGTTGCAGGTTATCTGCAGGGCAGAGGAGTTGGAGATTCGGGTCGCTGAGGAGCAAAGGAGCACTGGATCACAGCAAGAAGGAAAAGCTCCATGGGAGTTAGTACCCCTGGTGTACCACTGCTACCTCAAGACCTTTGAGCAAAAGGAGTCCAAGCGGATGCCAATTCAAAAGCCCTGGGACCATGCCATCGAGTTGAAGGATACCTTTGTCCCCAGAAAAGGGTGCAACATCCCCCTTAGTTCCCAAGAGCAGAAAGAAGTCAATGACTTCATGGATGAACAGCTGGCAAAAGGTGAAACAACCTTGGGTGCAAGGCACTAGGAGGCATAAGGGTAGCAAAGTGAAAGTGAAGCAAATCAGACTAATGGACCAATCTTCTAGTAAAGCAGGTGCCTTGTAAGGGAAGACCCAAGAAGAATTGATTGCGGCTCCAAAATAATACAG
>JBBPTI010000504.1:0-13498 GCA_038093995.1 Tylopilus aff. callainus | reverse complement strand
GGGACCCGATGGCGACATATGGCGCCATGCCAACTGCGGATTGCCTAAGTGCTGCGGCCGGCATCAGTAGCCGGGTAACCGGGGCTTTACACTACCGTGGTCCGGTGCCCGGATGCTGCGGCTATCTATGCTTACCGGTGTGGGAAAGGGACTCGGGCAATACCGAGTCGCGGCGCTGTGGCGTGGGTTAACGAGACTAAAGAAGGCAATGTAGGAAAGAATGGGGCGTAGCGTAGCCGTGAGCGTAACACTCGTCGGCCCTGGTGGAGCCTATCCATCCAAATCAAGTTGGTGTCTTTCTTGGCCGTGGTGTGCTGATGGACATCAACAAGTTAAAAGCAGAAGGAAAGTGTTTCTGTTGCCAGAAACCCTGGCTGTGCGTGGAACACTTCAAACCAAGAGCACAGCAGGTACGATCTATGACCTTTCATGGTCAAAAGATCGAATATAAGAATGCTGAGGAACTGGCTGGAAAGATCAGCCAGATAGAAAAGGATTTTCTGGTAGGAGAGTAGTATGGTTGACAACCTCTCCTTGTACTAGCTTGTTTAATAAATATATGGCTTTAAACATTGAACAAATGAGTGAGACCGAACAACCAGAAAAGCCAAAGAAATACGTTATCCTACAAAGAAGAAAGGATAACAAAGAAGAATCTGGAAAGGGTCGGCCTGCGACAGCCAACGTCGCAAAGATCCCAGACATGTTAGGAAAAGTCCGGTTCCCTTCCACCAAGTTCTTAGCAAAGGACTGGATGAACACGGTAGACCGAACCAGCTCTTGCTGGGTCAAGGAGAAAGGGTCTATCAAAAACATCCAGACCTTTGCACACAAAGACCGACTGGGTGAGGTCACTAAAGAATTAGCCCAACAAATCCAAGGAATGACCGAAGAGGAGGTAGACCTCACTCTTTGTGAGTTACAGCAACTGCTGCGGTTCGTGCAGACTAAGTGAACCAAAGACACCTTAGAAGTACAGGCAACAATCCACTCTCCTGATGGAACTTCCATCCCTGTACTAGCTCTTATAGATTCCGGATGCACAGGATCTTCAATGAGCGAGAAGTTTGCAAAAGAGAATGGATTGATAATGTACAATTTACCACGTCCGATACCAGTATATATGAAACAACTCGAGCCGGAGCTGTCAAGCCTAGGGCTAGTAGTGGCGGATGCCGGTAGTGAAAGTGAGAGTTGCAACGTATCATCAAGGGGAGCCTTGCTGCTTATGGATCTTACTAGTGGTACCGTATGGATGGGAAAGGCAAATAGGCATTTATACAGCAGCCTAGTCGATAGCCTCCAAGACCCTAGTAGTGCAGCATCATTATGGGTCTAGGTCTAGTAGTCTTGTTATAAGCCACCACCCATTAATGATAAGCTGGGGTCTTGAGGGATAGCGGCTGGGGTTTATATACTGTTACAGGCTTTGTACCTATTTGTACACTATTACTACATATGGTCCGTCAAGGGCCGGCTTAGTTACCGTATATGGTCTGTGGTGTGTATGGGTCTCTGTGGGTCAAAGGGGCAGTCTTGGTCCGTGCAAGCAGGGCTATGCTTGGGGCAGTGTGCGGCAGTGCATGGCTATGTGGGGCTGTACGGCGTAAGGTGTAGGCTGTGGTGCGGGCGAATGGCTATTGGTTATGAGTCCATATGAGTCATGCCGGTATCTATGCACGAGTATCGCTATGGGCCGAGGTTCAAGAGCAGTGTGATGGTGAGCGATTGCGTGACTATGGTGTGATATGGTGTGATGTGGGACTTTCGGGGCATGCCCGGGGATGCGGAGTGCCGAGGGCAGTGTCAGGGCTATGGGTTGTGAGGTGGTGACATTCTGTGAGCAAGTCCGAGGATCGATAGCCATTGGTTAGGCCTTTCCATGGGCGTGAGCTGTGTAGCGGTGAGGGCATGCATGCGCGTGTGCAGGGCGACTTGTAAAGAAGTCCGGGGTCTCTATATCTCAAGGAGCGGCGTTGTCTACGAGTGCCTGCGTCGTCTGTCTTAGGGGTCATGCCTGGCCGAGGCACGAGGGCTGTGCTGGGTGGCTGTGTGGGAGGTCTAGGTCATATCATGTGCTGTGACTGGTGCGGGGCTGTGCCATGAGGCATCATTGATAGATCATTGTCCGGTGACCATGGGACTATAGGTCACGTGCAGGGAGCTGTGGTTGAGGCAAAGACAAGTGGTAACGGTTGTGCGACGAGGGGCGAGGAGCACTATGTCGTAGGGCATCGTAGGGTGCTGGAATGGCCATGAGGGAGTGCGAACGACTGAGCTTCGGGCCAAAGGTGAGGAAAAAGTAGACTGGGGGCCCGTGCGGAGCATTGAGTATGGCGCAGTCATAACAATATAATGCGGACGGGACTATGAACAAAAATGGATTGATAACTAAGTTTACAATCGTGGAACTGAGGATTCAAGAACATCGAGAGCGATTGCCTCTCGCTTTGACTGAGTTAAAAACTCATCCAATCTTCCTCAGCCACGACTGGCTAAAGAAACACAATTCAGAAATAGATTGGCGAAGGAAAGAGGTAAAACTCACCTGCACCCAAGATCATGTCCCTGACGTCATTCCAGTAGAGGATGAACAAGACCAACCATCCGAACAGGATGAAGACAGCCGACTGTTCTACGTTGACTTGAACCACTACCAGACCACAGCCACAGAATTAGCCATCGAAGAATACAAAAAGAAAACCGAACTTACCTTTGAAGAAGTCATCCCAGAACGATACCATGAATTCAAAGAAGTGTTCATGAAAGAAAATTTCAATGAGCTCCCCCTGAATAGACCGTGGGACCACACAATAGGGTTGGTTCCTGGCAAACATACAGTCGACTGTAAAATGTACAGTCTAACCATAGACGAACAGAAGGAATTAGATTCCTTCTTAAATGAAAACTTACAATCCAGACGAATACGGCCGTCCAAATCTCCCTTCGCATCCCCTTTCTTCTTTGTCAAAAAGAAAGACGGACACCTTCAACCAGTACAAGACTATCGAAAGCTTAATGACATCACTATAAAAAACCAATATCCTCTTCCCCTTATCTCTGAGCTCATTGATAAATTGAAGAAGGCCAAGTACTTCACTAAATTAGATGTAAGATGGGGATATAACAATATCTGAATGAAAGAAGGAGACGAATGGAAAGCCACATTCCGAACCAATTACAGACTATTTGAACTGCTCGTTATGTTCTTTGGACTAACAAACTCCCCTGCCACATTCCAAACAATGATGAACCACTTGTTCCGGGAGTTAATAGATGAAGGATGTGTCATGGTTTACATCGATGACATCATGATCTTCACAGAGGATTTAGAACAACACCGAAGAATCGTATCTCGGGTATTAGAAATACTTCGAACTAATAAACTGTACCTAAAGCATACAAAATGTGAGTTCGAAACCTTAGAGACTGAATATCTCGGAGTAATTGTTGGGCAACAATCCATACAAATGGATCCAGTAAAAGTAAAAGGAATCAAGGAATGGCCGGTGCCCTCTAACTGGACCGAACTCCGAAGCTTCTTAGGCTTCCTCAACTTCTACCAGAGATTCATTAAAGGCTTTGCACAACACACCAAGCCTCTCAATGCCCTGACCTCCGTAAACAAAGAATTCGCGTGGACAGAAGATTGCCAAGAGGCATTCCTTAAATTAAAGGAATTAATCACCTCGGCACCTATTCTGGCCATGCCTAAAGATCATGATCCATTCCGTGTAGAAACTGATGGATCCAGAATTGGCTTGGGAGCCATACTCTCCCAAAAACAAGACGACTTGTGGAGGCCCATCACCTTCATCTCCCGATCCCTTTCACCTGCTGAGCGTAATTACCACGCTGCAGATCTTGAAATGGCTGCCATAATATTTGCTCTCAAAGAATGGTGCCCCTATCTACTTGATGCTCACCACCCCTTCGAGCTCCTTACTGATCACCAAAACCTCCTTTATTACACCAAACCCCAAGACCTCTCCCAAAGGCAGGCTCGCTGGCAACAATTCATCCAGGAATACCACTTCAAAATCACCCACTGTCCTGGAAAAACAAACCCAGCTGATGCACTGTCCCGGAGGTCCGACCTTGGAAAGGAGGTGAACTCCGATAACAAACAACAAACCCTCCTCCCTGATCATCTTTTTTCCATCTCTTTCGTAGATATTCCTGTAATTATTAAAGAAACACAACATTTAGTCGAAAAACATGTGCAAAAAGGGTTAGAAGAACACCCTGAGCACTGGCAAAAAAAGAACAACTTAATATACTATTATGATAGCCTTTACGTACCAAAAAAAGATTCATTACAAAATGAAATTTTAACTAGATATCACGATCACCCGACAGTAGGACACCCGGGGATCAAACATACTACAGATTTAATATTTAAAGATTACTACTGGCCTACACTCCGAAAAGACGTAAGGAGATACATACAAGGATGTGACAAGTGTCAGAAAACAAAGGCGAAAATGATTGCCCAAAAAACCATACTTCACCTGAATAAAATCCCAAACAAACCCTGGAAAATCATATCAGTAGACATCATTGGCCCCCTTCCAGAGTCACAGGGGAAGAATGCAGTATTAACGATCGTAGATCACTTTTCCAAAATGGTGCACTTACTACCAATAAACACAGAAATCACCACCAAAGGGGTAGCAACCCTATTCCGTGATAACATATTCAAATTACATGGCACCCCCTGAAAAGTAATCTCAGATCAAGGACCTCAATTCATATCAAGCTTTATGAAAGAACTTTACCAAATGATCCGAATTGAAGGAAATCCCTCCACTGCATATCATCCTCAGACCAACAGGCAAACAGAGCGATATAATGCTCTGGTAGAACAATATCTAAGACTCTACGTGAATTACCTGCAAAGTGATTGGGTAGAATGGCTTGCTCTAGCCGAATTTACCCACAATTGAAACAGCACAACTGCAGGGAAATATTCCCCATTTGAGTTGAACAGCGGACAACAACCAGAGATTCAAGGCAACAACCAAATCTCCCCCAGAAACCAATCCGCAGAAGAGTTCTATTAGAACATGAAGAATTCCATCGAGATCGCAAAAAAGGCATTACAAAAGGCACAAGAGCATATGAAAAAGCAACACAACAAACATGCTCGCCTAAGTCTGGTCTACCAACCCGGAGATAAAGTGCTACTTGATGGAACCAATATCCACTCCGATCGACCATCAAAGAAGCTCAGGGATAAACGATACAGCCCCTTCCCTATAATAAAAAAGATAGGAGAAGCCGCCTATAAAATCAAATTGAACAAAAAGTGGAGAGGAATACATCCGATATTCCACAAGAGCCTCCTTCACCCATATCATCAAGGAGAATTCCCCTCTCAAAAACAACCCATTCCACCACTGCCCGACCTCATCTCTGGGGTCGAAGAACACAAGATCGACAAAATACTTGCCTCTCGAGAACGAAGAGGTCACGTTGAATATCTGGCACATTGGAAAGGATTCCCCAACGAGGAAAATGAGTGGATACCAAATAATCAACTGCCCCACTCACAAGAACTCATCACAAAATTCCACCGGAAACACCCAACTGCCCCATAACCCGTGACCAGAATACGCCTTTGTCAACAAAGTGATGTCGATCTCCCTTGTGAATGCCCCATTTGCTGCAGTGAACCTCTCCCTACTCCCTCCACTTCCGTCCTCACATCCCCCGACTTCCTTGCCTTTCGATCCTCTCTCCAGTCCCAGAGGTCCTGGCCTTAGAAGGGAGGTAAATGTCACGAACCCTCTTTTCCTCCCTCACTCATAGTCACTCTTTCGAACCTTCTAGAGTAGTCTAGCTCTCTGACGTAGGTACATGCCTGTACCAGACCTTTCCCTCATATTTAGGAGTATATAAGTAGCCCTAGCTCACTCCTGTACCTTCCTTAGAGTTGAAATACTTATTCCTTCACTCGGATCACTGGTACACTTTGTGCCAACCTGAGTGACACTCTTACACAAATCCAGTGTGCTGGATTCGATAGGAAGAAAGAAACGAGATCCTTCGTTTGTGCATTTATTGGATACACTCAGCCACAGTGTAATTTGTAGCACCTGTGATTCATACTGAAAGAAGGGGTGTTGATACTACATTTTTCGTACACTGATAAACATGCATCCTGACTAGGAGTGCACATGTTGTGCTTGAGAGTTTCGGACTAACCATAAGAAATTCTCATTGAAAAAGTGTCCTTTTGCCTCCACAAGATCAAAGGACATCTGTCCTTCTGTATTTCATGCATAGGGGTCAGAACCGTTGTTCAGAAGGATCTTGACAAGCCTGCACAAATCATTGCAATCATTACAAAAGCATTCGGCTGGATGTATGACCCTGGATTTTAAGGCAAGATGCAGAGGGGTATTTCCATCAGATGAAGTGATATTTACATCAGCTCCTTCAAGAATCAAAAGATGGACCATTGGTACTGTGCAGTGTCCACATGCTTGGCTGTCACTTGGAACCACAGCAAACAAGACATCGGTGGGGAGTGGAATATGTTGCGAGAGCAAATATTTGAGGGTGGGGATGTCTCCTCATCTCACCACAACATGAGTAGCTGTCTCTCCAGCCGAATCCTTCAACAAAAGATCCCAGCCTGTGCTAATGAGAAACCTAGCATGTTCCAGGTAATCTTCCTCTTGAGTAAGAACAGGAAATCTCATCAGTGCTGCTATGTCTTTGTGATTGGTTGCAACACTGCGTACATCGACCCTCATCAAATTGTCTGTGCCGAGGTGAGGTCAATATTGTTGGGTAATGGCATACCTTGTGAAAGGAGATATTCCAAAACAGTAATGAATCCATATGTTGCTGCAGCATGCATTGCCATCTTCCCATCTAGGTTTTGGGCACGAGGATTACATCCAGCATCAACAAGAATTTTAGTGCATGCCAGGCCATCATTTTTGTCACATGTGTCAGACAACAGGAGTAGGTATAAAGCAGTGTTCCCATCCTTTGTGACAGCATGGGGGTCTGCACCCTTGCTGATAAGGGAATGAATCAAGTTTGCTTTCTTGTAGTGCCAATGCTGCCTTGGGAGAGCAAGTAGTACAGTCATCCCCCAGCAGTTGCGACAACAAAACTTTAGCACGCTCGTGTGACAAAACATTCTAAATAGTGTACAATAAAAAAGCTAGGATATGTTGCTGTACTTCATATCCTATGTTGTGAGCAGTTACTTCGTGGATCGTATGTATTGTATGAAACAACTCAAGCCTGAGCTGTCAAGCCTAGGGCTAGTAGTGGCGAATGCCGATGGCGATGGTGAGAGTTGCAACGTGTCTTCAAGGGGAGCTGTGCCGAGTGGGTCTTATAGTCATACGAATGAAAGCGGGAAGGGCAATAGGTATTTTATGCAGCAACCTAGTCGATAGCCTTCAAGACCCTAGTGATGCAGCGGCATTGTGGGTCTAGGTCTAGTAGCTTGTGAGCCACCACCCATCAATGATAAGCTGGGGTCTTGAGGGATAGCGGCTGGGGTTTATATACTGTTACAGGGTTTGTATCTATTTGTACACTATTACTACATATGGTCCGTAAGGGCCGGCTTAGTTACCGTATATGGTCTGCGGAGTCTATGGGTCTCTGTGGGTCAAAGGAATGTCTTGGTCCGTGCGAGCGGGGCTATGCTCTAGGCAGTGCGGGGCAGTGTGCGGCTATGCGGGGCTGTACGGCGTAAGGCGTAGGCTATGGGCGAATGGCTATTGGTCATGAGTCCGTGTGAGTCATGCTGGTGTCCATGTGCGAGTATTGCTATAGGCCGAGGTTCGTGGGCGATGTGATGGCGAACGATTGTATAACTGTGGCACGATATGGCGTGATGCGGGACTGCGGAGCAGGACCGAGATATGCGGAGTGCTGAAGGCGATGTTCAGGGCTAAGGGTTGTAACGTGATGACATACCGTGGGCGAGTCCGAGGGCGAGAGCCATTGGGTGAGCCTATTCGTAAGTGCGAGCCATGTAGCGGTGAGTGCATGTGCATCTATGCCTGTGCGTGCCGGGTGACTGTAAGGAAGTCCGGGGTCTCTGTATCTCAGGGGCAGCGTTGTCTACAGTGCTGTGGTCTTCCGTATAAGGGCCGTGCCTGTCCGAGGCACGAGGGCTGTGCCAAGTGGGTGTGTGCGAGGATCTAGATCGTATCACGTGTGGAGTCATGTGACTAATGCGAGACTGTGCCGCGAGGCATCGCTGATTAGATCGTATGTCGTCAGGTGACCGTGGGACTGTAGGTCACGTGCAGGGAGCCGTTGTAAGGGCGGAGGCAAGTGGCGGTGTATAGGGCGACAAGGAGCGAGGAGCACTATATTGTGGGACATCGTAGGAGTGCTGGAGCAGTAGCGAGGGAGTGCGGATGACTGAGCTAAGGGCCAGGAAAGAGGAAAAAGCGTATCACGGGCCTGTGCGTAGCATCGAGTACGGCGTGATCATAACATTGTAGAGGTGCTATGAACAAAATCGATAATAGTGGGCTTATCTTGGGTACCCCTTCAGTTGCGTCAGAACCCAAAAAGAGAAATCACTGATGAGATTCTTCGCTTACCATTATCTTGCACTATCACCAAACAGCAACAGTCATCATTTGACACTCCCACCGTCGCTCTCACCACCTGACGTGGACTCAACAGCCTCCACTTTCCCAACCCCATGGTTGCTAACATTCAGTTTCAGGATTGCCCCTTCGATTTTCCCAAGTTTCAGTCTCTTCAAAACTGAGCGCCGACCCTCTTGTTTCACTTGTGTGGCTTCATCAGCCCAGAGTTCCATCGCCTGTCGGTGTGCTTCTCGTCGTGCATCGTTCCGCTGTTTTCGTTCCCTTTCAGCTTGTTTCCATCCATCCAGGGCTGCTGATTGCTCCTCTCACTGCTTTTTTCGAGATTCCCGTGTGACTGCCTCAGTTTGTACAGCCTCCTCATGTTCTTCGACTCATCTGAAAAATTCATCACCAGTAAGTAGTTTCGGCAAACCATCAGCATTAAGATGACCCGTTTTCCTCTTCTTCAGCTTGTCTTGTTGTGCAGCCAGCTGACCATGAAGACGATCAGAATACATTTCAATCAGCAAGACAGATGATTGCATTTCCCGCAACTGCTTCTTGTATGCCATCTCACATGCTTCGGAATTCTGAAGTGCCTGATGTAGAGCTGCCTCCCAGTAATTTCATGGATCATCTGCAAGCAGTTGGGAGTATCTTCCTCGCCGAACAGGTGAGATCTGTGACAGAATAAATGGAGGGAGGTGCTGATTGGGTGTTAGTGGGGCTGGCTTGGTAAGGAACGATGCTGATGTGCCTGTAAGAGATTCCATCACATTTTTTGCAGCCGAATAACCATCTCCACCATCACTTGAGGTCTTGATGGCTGCCACTGTTTCAGATGGACCAGATTCCTGGGGTGGACAATAAATTTGATGAAGAGCAGAACTAATGGCTCGGATGGGGCTGGATTGAATAGGAAGTGGTAGCTGGCTGCTTGCAACCATCTCAAAGCTTGGAGCCAATGTTTCAGGTGCTATAACACCTGGATTAAAAGGCCATACTCCAGTGACATGAAAAGCAGACTTGATGTTCTCAGGAGTAAGAATGCAAGAGTGTGCGCATCCATAGATAGTGATAAAATTTGCTTTTGTGACCTTTTGGCGAGTAGCACTTTCATACTGATCTTGCTCTTGGGACCAGGCATTTTTCAAGGCACCAAAAATTGCAACATCAAGACCTTGGTAGACGTGGGTGGTATGAGCGGGATAGCAAAGTATGTGAATATTACTGTCCCGGGCATAGCTAAGAAAGTCCTTCGTATAGTGAGAGTTGTGACCATCTACAAGTAGTAACCGAGGTCGTCCATTGGCCTTCGCATTTGTCAACTGGTCAAATTCTTTGAGCCACAGACAGCTGATTATGCCATCTGTCCATCCTTTCGGTGAGTGCACGACACTATTCTTGACATTTAGAAATTCATTAGACAAAGTTAGGCACATTGCGCACCTTGCTCGTAGAGCATTGTCTTGATGCCAGTTTGTTGAAAATGCCTGGCCTTTGTAGATGCAGGTCAGGGGAATTGTCTCTCCATCTGCACAAATTGTAACCATCACAGTTATATTCTCGTGATTTCCATCTTGTTGCTGATGCTGAATCTTCTTCTGTGCAGGACCAAAGACCCATTGCCTTGTGCCATTCCCTGGTTGAAACCCTGTCTCATCTGCTGCCCAGATGCAATCGCCCTCAATCCCTTTATCATGAATGGTGCTTTCAAGTAAGTGAAACCATGCCTTGTTCATGTTTGGATTGACAGCACGTCCACGTGCAGTATCTAGAGGAGAACTCCAATATTTTCCAATCTCTTTTGCATGTTGTGTCAAGAAGCGATCGGTCCAATTATGTCCAATACCATTCTCTGGAAACTCCTCATGAAGACGGGCCTGCAAGATGTTGTCCACATGCAATTTCAAGGTTTGGTGAGTCAAGGGAAAGCCACAGTTTGCAAGCTCAAGCAGATAGATTACCACATTCTGCTCTTCCTCTGCAGAAAGCCATCCAAAGTTTTCCGCATTAGCTTGCTGACAACTCTGACCACCTTGTATCCTCCGATTGACCATGTCATGACTGACAATAATGCCATTGTCCTTTAGCTTGACTCTCCACTCGGTCTGGACCTCTCTGCAAATCATTCGCAAGCTCTGTCTCTTCTCCTTCAGGGCCTCTTGGCTTGCATGGTAACAGTTGGTAGCTTCTGCAATAGCATCTTCTTGACGATCCATGGTGATTCAGATCTTCCTTGCCTCTGACTTTGCATGGCCAACCATGCCTTGGTGAGTGTTGTGTGATTTTCCATTGCCTCTCACTTCGTTTAGAATGCATAGAGACTTTACCTCATTTAGAATATCTCGCTTAATTTGTGGCAATAAGATCAGTAGAATGCCACTTTGGTTACATCAAACCGGCATTGTTCTGGCACACTGCAATGGCTTGTGATCCTCAGATATGTACTTCGAATGAGTTACTGTGATATCCTATCACATATATACATGTATATTTATTGAAATTGATGTTGTTTCTTACTGCAAACTACAGGAAAAGCATTTCTGACAGTATATATGTGCGAATCAGAAAGGCAGAACACAACACCAAGTGTGATTTCACTCGTCTATACCATTGTCTAATATACTAGTACATGTACAGGGCTGAATTGGATGGTAATTGAACTTCCACTGACCTACAAAAGAGGATTGTCGCAACTGCTGGGGTTGTCGCAACTGCCGGGGAATGACTGTATATCAGAAGGAAGTGGTACATTGAGTGAAAGGAGGTAGTCGATGACAAAGCTGTGTCCATGTCACACAGTGACATGAAGAGGTGTTTCATGCACTGAGTTGAGTGTACAAGGGTTATACCCAGTATGGACCAGTAGTTTGATCACTTCCAAGGCATCATATTCTGAATAAAGAGTTGTGGCCAGATGTAGTAAACTATCACCATTCTTGGTGACAACATGAGGATCACCTCCATTGTCCAGTAGAAATCAGATCACTGTGTAGTAGCTCTTATGGGGGGTCCCAAATCACCCTGCCCAAACACAGCAAGCATAACATCAGGGGGAAGTGGTACACTGACTAGGATTAGATACTCCATGACAGAGATATAGTGCACCCTTGCTACAATGTGAGATGGTGTTTCTCCTGTTACATTGCACGCACAAGTGTTGCATCCTGCATTGACAAAGATTCTGATTTGTTGTAAGTGGTCTTCCTCCAAATAACTCTTCATGGAGAGGTGAAGTACAGTGTCCCCATTGGAGCCAGTGACATGGATGTTGACACCCTTATTGATAAGAAATTTGATTGCTGGAGTTGCACTTGAGAATGCACTGCTGGATACAGATAAGAGGGCATCAGGTGGCAGTAGAAAGTTCAATGAGGAGAGATACTCCATGACAGGAAGATGTCCTGCTCTGGCTGCAATACTGAAAGGTGTTTTGCTAAATGCATTGTGTGAACATGGATTACACCCAGCATTGATGAGGATTTTTGCACACTCCAAAAACTCGCTGGGGGCTATTAAGTAATTGGAGAGTAGGATGTGGAGAGGAGTGCTTCCATTGGCAGAGAGGGCATGAACATCAGCACACTTGCATATTAAGAGAAGGATTGTCAGCATTATAAGCATACGAGGTTCTGCTGCAAAGGAAAAGCTAGGCAGTGGGATTTGCAAGAGCAAAGCATCAAGTGGCAGGAGCACATGCTGTGAGAGCAAATACTTGATGACAGACACATATCCAAGGCCAGCTGCAAGGTGGAGGCATGTTTCACCAACCAGATTATATGTCGAGGGATTGCAACCAGCATCAATGAGGACCTGAACACTCTCCAGGCAATCAACCTCTGGGAGCCTGGCCTTCACTACAGAGTGGAGTGGAGTATCCCCACATAGGGAGATAATGTCTGCATCACACCCCTTGCTGAGGAAGAGATGTATCATTGTTGAACTTGAGCTCTCACTGTGCGACACGTCGAGAATGATGTCAGAGGGAATGGGTATGTTTGATGCAAGCATGTATCTGACACTGGAAATATGGCCTGTAGATGCAGCATGGTGGAGCAACATCTCATCGAAGCGAGTGCTGGATGTGTTGCAACCAACCTGAGTGAGTCTTTGTTGAATTATAGAAATATCCTGGTGTGAAGCATAGAATGGAGGGAATCTAGAATATCGGGAGGGGTAGAGTATGTGCAGGAGGTCTTCGTCTCGGATGTCAGCTGCCCATTCCACAAAATGATCGGTCTAAAAAAGCCTCACGACAATGGAAGCGGGAAAGTTGCAGAACTGCTCCTCCAGTGCACTCACGAATAATTTGCAAGGCACAGGATTCCCTTCCATTAAATATAAGTTGATCATGATGTGATTCTTGCAATCAATAGCCATTTCGAGCGGCAAGACCTGATGGGGATGAGATCCAACACTCCAACCTCTACCACTCAAACTGATACCACTTGATAACAAGACCCTGGCGTGTTCAACACGAGAGAAGTACACAGCATATATGAGTGGGTTTGTCCCATCTTTTGGCTTCAGTAGATTCGAGCGGCTTCTGCGCCGAGTCTAATGACATGAAGTCGTATGCGGTCGACGGCTTAGAGACACTGCTTGTGGCTGTGGAGGTATCTTAGCCTTGGAGTTGGTAGCACATTCAAGCGACCGTCATAAAACATTGCCCACACTCGGCCGAAAAGCTACAACAACGGTCGAATTGATTGCACCTTCCCCCTTGACAGTCAACCACCTCCCTAGCCGGTGCTCCTGGCCCAATCCAGCGACTAACAGCAACGTCTCGATACCCGTTATCTTGACTGTCGATGACTGTCCGTCGAGCGCAGGCGCGCCAGTCCCCGTTCCTACAGTGAAACCGGGATCCGCTATACCGGCCCACGAGATATCATCCAAGAAACCTTTGGGGGAAG
>JBBPTI010000502.1:0-13515 GCA_038093995.1 Tylopilus aff. callainus | reverse complement strand
CTAAGTTGCTAATAACTTCTTTGCATTGTTTGAGGTATTTTAAACCCATTTCTTTGAGGTCCCCCATTGTACAGTCAGTATATAGGTCTGTACAGGCCTGTACAGATAGCATTTTGCTATAGTGAACTTGTACAGTGTTACAACCCTGCTCGCACATCACTCTTTTTCACCCCTTTTCTCATGCTCCACCCCTATTCTGGCCCACCTGCTAACAGCATTCACACGCCACACAATGGCTGCACCAAGCTGTGTTTACCTTAGTAAGCAGTCTGGATCCTTGTGCATAGCCCCATGATGCCATGATGGCATCATATCACACCACGCTAATGCCATCTTGCATTATTGGTGCCCAGACTGTGCAGGGCAGTGCAGTGACCCCCCATGACTTACTCTTGGCCAGTAGCATAAGCCCTGCACTCCCATGTCTACCCTGAAGTCCGTTGAATGTAGTAATAGTGTACAATCATGTACAAACACTTGTAACCATATATAAGGCTGGCAATTCAGCCCTAAGATCCTCATTTGAGTTATCTTGGGTTTTCCCCTTAGTCCTTAGTTGACACCTGGGCACCTGCTAGCTCTAGTCATCCTTCACTACCAGCCGTCACACAGCTCACTATGCAGCCCTGCCTAAGGGTTGTTTCATTATAACTCGAATCACTTTACTTTGCCATCGCTGCCACCACCCCAAAGCCTGTCATTAGTAGTGAGCTCAGCAGAGTCATTGGCTGTCATTACTGACAGCCCTCTTGTTACACTCACGGCTACACTATGTTCCTTTCTTTCCTACACTACCCTCTTTAGCCACCTTTACCCACACCACAGCGCCGTGACTTGGTATTGCCTGAGTCCCCTTTCCACACTGGCCAGCATAGTATCCACAGCATTCTGGGCACCGGACCATGGTAGAGTAAAGACCTGATTACCTGGATACTAATGCTACCTGCAGCACTTAGGCAATCTGCAGTTGCAATGGTGCCATATGCTGCCACCTGGTCACATCCCAATAGTGATACTTGTGCATTGCACACCATAGTATGCAATCTGTTCCCACTCCAATGGCATTAACCTCACAATGGTGCCATCGCTCACCACCCTTTCCCACTCCAGTAGCGTTTAGCCCACAGCATTGCCCCACTCACACGGACCAGGCCAGTTTCTGTCTTGCACTTCTTTATTTAGTATCTTGGCCTGCCCTTACTTACTTTAGGCTCTGCTTGAATCCGATCTGTAGTAGTATATAAGACTGCCTGTATTATATTGGAGCCCCAATCAATTCTTCTTGGGTCTTCCCTCACAAGGCACCCGCATACTAGGAGATTGACTCACTGTTCCGTTTTGCTTCACTTTTGCTACACTCTACTCCATGCCTCCTAGTGCCTAGCATTTGAGGTCGTTTCATTAAGAATTGATTCCTCTCTTCACTGCTGTCGCTCTCCAACCGCCCCAAAGGCCCCATCCATCACCCTTCATGTTATCAGTAAGCAGAGTTGTATCCATGTCCCCTTATTGACGTGGAAGGACACTAGTGAATGCTACACATGCTAAGTTGGCCCCCACTGTTGTAGTTGGCAGCTCAACAGGCAGACAGTGTCTAGTAGTTGCCCCTCACCCAATTTGCCCCATCAACCTCAACCTTCTCACCACTGTCACTTCCCGCCTCGAAGCCGATGCTGCTGCTGCTGCTAAAAGAGAGCAGAGAGAGTTGTGGGAAGAGATTGACCAGGCTATCACAGACTTCACTGCAAGGTCCAGGGCTTCAGATATGCCCACACTTGTTTATCCCCCATCCCCAGTCGCTGACATTGACCTGAATGACTTCGTTCCCCCTACACCACCTATCCCTTTGCCTTCCACTCTTCACCAGCTCATTACCAAAGCTGAAGAACAAACCCGCCACTACGAGGAGTACGTAGCCCGCATAGAAGCCCAGCTTGCAGCTCCCCTTCCCCCTTCGCCAGACTACCGCACCTGTTGCAGGCCAGATCGCCTTCACCACCCCTTTCGCTTTCCACCATTTCACTTGCACCTGAGACAGTCCAGGACATCTGGTACCATATTGGTGCACAGTCTCAATGAGCCCAGCCACCTCTGCCCAAGAAACCTTCTTCGGCAGCCCAGCAAGTTCCTTTAGTTTTCCTTTTTGTACTTACTTGCCTTTGCCTTCCCCCTTTCTTAGTGTTAGCCTTTTTCTCCAAGAATGTTCCCACTTTTCTTCTGGTACTCTCTTTTAGCCTCTTGTTTTATTTCTTTCTTGTTACTTGTGTTTTGCATTTATCACCTCCTCACCCACATTTAATTTGATCGCAACACCCTTCTCCTCTCTTTACAGTTACCTTTGGGAGAGTACTCCCTCATTATCGCCACCCCTACTGGCTCACGAGGCCACAACTTCTGCTACGAAAGCATTCCTATCAACTGGGCTGAGTCAGCACCCCAGAATGATTGGTAGATCTTTGTAACTTGCATTTGAACTAAAGTTCCTGGCTCCAGCTATAGGGGGATTACTTAGCAAGCCGAGAGAATGCCCATCACATCCTGAAGGAAGAGTAATCAGGATCCTCAATAGGCTGTGTCCAGGAGACTATTGAGATCAGAAGACTGTAGTCCGCACGAGACCTCTAGCACCACTCCCATTTGAAAGGCCCAGCTGCAGCTAGTATAAGAAACACAAGGCACCGACCATAAAGAAAGAAATCCACTTCCAGTATGTCACAGGTACTCCTTGATACCATTGCTGACCCCACTATTCCTCTACCAGACAAACTCGCTGCCATTGTGGCCGAGTTCACCACCATCACCACTCAGAATATCCAACTTGCTCAATCGCTGCACATATCCAACAATGAGATTATCCATCTTGAGCAGCTAGTGACGGTAGGACAAGGCATGGTAGCCACTCTCCAGGGCCAGATCACCGCAGCAGGCCCTCCAGGTATATCGAAGAAAGTTGAATTGTTTGCAGACCTGGGTGAATATGACAGGTCGATTGCCAAATTTGAAGAATGGTGGGCCAAGATGAAAGCATGGCTCCACATCAATGCGCATGTTGCCCCTGCTGGAAGTTATGAAGTAGTTGTGGCAGTCTTGTCCTGACTCAAAGGACCAAAAGCCGGCCCCTTTGTGCAAACCCGCCTCGCCCATTGAAACGACCTCGGGCACAAAGGCAAGGAGGCATCGAGTGGAACGAGCAAGACGATGTCCTGGGTGCTAGGCACAAGGGGACGAGTAGCGAAGTGAAGCAAAACGGAAAGGTGGATCAAACTCCTTATAAGCGGGTGCCTTGTGAGGGAAGACCCAAGAAGAATTGATTGGGGCTCCAACTACTTACAGGCGGTCTTATATACTACTACAAAGCAGAGTCCAATCGGAGCTAGAACTAACTAAGGGCAGGCATGGTTACTAAATAAGGAAGTGCGAGGCAGAAACTGGCCTGGTCCATGCGAGGGAGGCGATGCTACGGGCTAAACGCTACTGGAGTGGGAAAGGGTGGCGAGCGATGGCGCCATTGCGAGGTTAATGCCATTGGAGTGGGAATGGATGGTGTACTATGGCGTGTGATGCGCGAGTATCGCTATAGGCGTGTGACCGGATGGCGAGAGATGGCGCCATAGCGCAGCTAATGCTATTGGGATGAGAGCCGATGGCGACATAAGGCACCATCACGACTGCAGATTGCCTAAGTGCTGTGGTGTGGCATCAGTAGCCGGGTAAGCGGGTCTTTACTCTACCGTGGTCCGGTGCCTGGATGCTGCGGCTACTGTGCTTACCGGTGTGGGAACAAGACTTGGGCAAGACCGAGTCGCGGCGCTGTGGCATGGGTCAAAGTGGCTAAAGAAGGAAGTGTAAGGAAAGAGTGTAACGTAGTGTAGCCGTGAGCGTAACACGACCCCCTCCTTAAGGTCCAGATTCCAGATGGACACCGGGGAAGATAGCGCGAATGGTGGAGTGAGAGACGGGACAAGGGGCGGAAGGGTGGGCACGGTGAAAGGCGGCGAGGGCGTCAGGGGAGTTAGTGAGGTTAGCACGAGGTTCCCAAGTGCATTCGGAGATATCATACCCCTTCCAGTGGACCAGATACTGAAGGCCGTGGCCGGCCAAGCAGGAGTCAACAATATACTCGACCTCGTATTCAGGGATAGTGGGGTCAGCAGCAAGAGAAGAGGGATTGGGGTGAGGAGGATGCTGACTGGGTAGTGGGGCTATGAAAGGTTTGACCCGCGAAATGTTGAGGATGGGGTGAATACGATAGGATGTGGGGAGGTCGAGACGGACCGCGTTAGGGCCGACGAGACCGATAATGGGGAAAGGGCCAATCCAGCAATCAGTGAGTTTGGCGGATCCCGGAATAGAGAGGTGCTCGGTGGATAGCCAAACCTTATCCCCAACAGAGTAGAAGGGGGCCAGAGAACGCTTACCAGCGGCTGCTCGCTTCATTATGTCTTGCGAGGCGCGAAGTCGTTCCCAGGCTTCCACCAGATGATTGGCATACTGGTTGGCTAGGTTATCGGCGGTGGGGGATTGAGTAACGGTAGGTTCTATTTGTTACGCCTCACGCCTCGCTCGTTCACACCCCTATCGTTACCCCTATTTTTTCCACTCCTTTCCTTAATAGCTATACGCCAGGGGCCCCGCTAACTAACAGCATTCACATGCCACACAATGGCAGTGCCAAGCTGTGTTTACCTTAGTAAGCGACCTAGCCCCTTTGCACAGCCCCATGACATCATAGCATGACGGAATGGCGTCATCTCACACCATCGGCACCCGGGCTGTGCAAACCTGTGCAGTGACTCCCCATGACTCGTACCTGGCCAGTAGCGTAACCCCCTCGTTCCCACACTCGCCCTAAAGTACCTAAACGTAGTATAAGGGGCACAATACGTACAAACATCTTGTAAACCTATATATAGGCCCACAATTGAGCCCCAGAACCTCATTTGAGTTATTCTGGGTTTTCCCCTTAGTCCTCAGTCAACGCCTGGGCCCCACTAGCTCCTGTCACCTCGCTATCACCGCTGTCACACAGCTCGCTACGCAACCCGGTCTAAGGGTTGTATCACTATTCCGAGGACCGGAGCGTAGGTGTGGGTGAGCTGGAAAGGGGATTTACCGGAGGCGGAGGAGACTCTGGAATTAATGGTGAACTGCGCGAGTGGGAGCCAATCGCTCCACGAGTCAGGATGATCTGTGCAGTAAGTCCGGAGGTACTGTCCGACTTCCTGGTTCATCTGTTCGGTCTGTCCATCAGTCTGTGGGTGGTAGGTGGTGGATAGCCGCTGGTCTATCTGGAGCTGGCGACAGAGGTCAGTCATGAGGCGGGATGTGAACTGGGGTCCCCAATCTGAGATGATGGACTTCGGGAGTCTGTGGTGTTTCCAGATGTGGTACAAGTAGATATTGGTGAGATCGAGGGAGGTGCAAGTGGAGTCACAGGGGACGAGCTTGACTGCTTTGGAGAAGCGGTCGACGATGGTGAGTATGGCGGTGTATGAATTGGACAGGGGAAGTCTGGAGATGAAGTCGACCGAGATGTCTTGCCAGGGGCCCGACGGAACGGGTAGCAGTTGGAGGGCCCCTGCAGGTGGCTTATTAGATGGTTTGGTCTGGGCGCACCTCGGGCATCTCTTCACATAGTTGGCAGCATCGATGGCTAGGGACGCCCAGTCGTAATGCCGGTGGAGTAGCTCCACCGTCCATGCAACCCCGGGATGGCCGGCAACCGGCGCATCGTGATGAAGGCAGAGTACTTCGGGTCTGCAGGCTGGGGGTACGTACACTCTGCCGTTCTTCATCCTACATCTGTCCTGGATCTGGTACCCTTGGCTCTCAAGTCTCTTCTGCACCGGGGCTGGGAGCTTGATCGTCTCATGTGAGATCTTATCCGTTAATCGGTCGCCCGAATGGTGTAGGACTGTGGCCTCCTTGGTCAGCCCTTCATCGGCTTCTTCCTCTTGCACCTGCTTGCGCATGCGAACCTGTATCTGTTCCGGGGGAATCACCACCACGTCGTGGTTGTCCTCTGCATCTCCCACCACTAAATCTTCCTTTCATGACAATGCATCAGCTTTTTCCATGGTTGTGCTGGACTTGTGGCACCATTTGAAGTTGAACCAAGAGAGGTACTGGGCCCAGCGGGCCTGTTGCTGGTTGAGGTTCTGGCAGGTCATAAACCACTTGAGGTTCTCGTGGTCGTTCCATACCTCGAACTGCTGTTCGGCCCCTTCCAAGTAGTGGTGCCAATCTTCCAAGCCCCTGATCATGCTCAGCATCTCCTTGTCGGCTATGGGATAGTTGTGCTCTTCGGGAGTCATTGCGTGGGATGTGTATGCTACGGGGTGCCATTGGTCCTCTTCTTCGACCAATAGGACTCCTCCGGTTGTGTATGAGGAGGCGTCGCACTTGAGTTGGTACTTCTTGTTGTGATCCGGGTAGGCTAAAACGGGGGCAGTGGTGAAGGTTTCCTTTAAGCGGTCGAAGGCCACTTGGCGCTGGTCGGTCCAGCAGAAGGGTTCGTCTTTCTTGGTTAGATCATGGAGCGGCCATGCAATATGGGCGAAGTCCTGTATGAAGTGGCAGTAGAAGTTGGCCATGCCTAGAAAGGCCCGAACTCCTCGTACGGTGGTGGGGACCAGCCATTCCTTTATGGCGGTTACCTTACTTGGGTCCATGCTTACCCTGTTTACTCCCACGATCATCCCGAGGAACTCCAATTCCTTTACTCCGAAGGTGCACTTCTCCGGTTTGACAAAGAGGTCATTTTCTTCTAATCACCTGAGGACTTCTAGGACTATCTTCTCGTGTGCCTTGCAATCATCTGAGGGGGTGAAAATGAGGAGGTCGTCGATGTACACCATGATGTTTTTGGCCATGTTGGTGAAGATGTCGTTCATCATGGTTTGGAAGGTGGTGAGTGAGTTGCAGAGCCCAAAGAACATTACTAGCGGCTCAAAGGTGCTGCAGTGGCAAGTAAATGCAGCCTTCCATTCATCTCCTTCCTTGATTCGGACGTTGTTATACCCCCATTGGAGATCCATTTTGGTGAAGAGCCGGGCAGTACGGAGCTTGTCGATTAGCTGGGCTATGAGGGGAAGCAGGTAGTTGTTGCGGATGGTGTGCTTGTTGAGGTATCGATAGTCCTGTACCATTCGCTTGCGGCCGTCTTTCTTTGGCACGAAGAAGACCAGCAAGGTCTGTTCGGACTTAGAGGGTCGGATATACCCCTTAGCAAGCTGTTCATCTACAAAGTTGTCGACTTCCTTCTGCTCCTGCGGACTTAGCGGGATGTTGTGGCCCTTTCTTGGCACGAAGCTGTCCTTTAACTCAATGGTGTGGTCCCATGGCTTTCGAACCGGCATTCTTTCGGACTCCTTCTGCTCGAAGATTTTGAGGTAGTGGTGGTACACCGGGGGTACTAACTCTTGAGGAGTTTTTCCTTCTTGCTGTTTTCCGGTGCACCGTTGCTCCTTGGCAACCCGAATCTCCTGTTCTTCAGCTCGGCGGATGACCCGCGAAACTCCAGAGTAGTTGCATAGCTCCGGGCAATCTGGCATATGGACCGTGCCGGTCTTCCAGTTGATCTGTGGATTGTGCTCTTTTAGCCATATATAGTCCAAAATCAGATCCTTGCTTCCTAGGTCGGTTACCTCTACCTGGGTCTTTTCCACATGGCCCTGGTACTCCAATAAGATCGTGGCCGCATGGGTAACAGGCCCGGCTTTGTTCGGGGTCCCATCGGCATTGTAAACATATATGGGCTATGGGAGTTCTTCAGTAGGGATATGATTTTGGCGAACATACTCTCGGTGTATGAATGAGGACTGGGCCCTGCTGTTGAGCAAGGCGGAGGCCGGTATAAAGTCGCCGGTGCAAGTCTTGATCTGGACTTGCATTAGTATCTCTTTTCTCTTTTGTTGCCCTAGTATGCGAATCTGGGGGGGGTTAGTCGGGATTTCTTTGCGCGCATGCGGGGGAGTATACTTGTTAGAGGAATTAAGCACGGCATTTGGTTCACGGTTGCCGCCGAGCCGCTGGGGAGCGGGCTCCTCTAGACTGGGCAATCTAATGGGAATACACCATTCTCGGTCTTTAGAGATGATAACATGGGTAATGGGGGTGCGCTTGGTAGGAATCTTACTGGCCTTTGGAACACCCAATGCGTTCCTTAGGCCCTGCCTTTTCCCCTCATCTGGGATCCTTTGATCAGAAAATCCAAACCCATCTCCGGGTTGTTTCTCTTGCGTATTTCTTCTGCCAACTCGGCAATCCTAACCAGTGCTTCGGAGCTGGTTGGTTCTTCTTCTTCAGCTAGCGGGATCCTCCACAGTGTTTTCCTTTTGGTGCAATAAGAGCTGTGCCCACCATGAACAAACTTACAGGCTGGGCATTGGTTTATCTTTGGCTTCCAGCATTCTCGGATTCGGTGGCCGGTCTGTTTGCAATTGAAGCACTTTGTGTGGGCGTCGCTGCTTGGGAGGGCATATACATCTTCTTCAGTATTCTCCCATGCTAACCCTCGACTGCTAATCCTCGCAGGGGCCTTCCTTTCGTACCCCCTAATGAAGCCAAGTGCTTCCATTGCGCATCTGGTCTTCCTTATGTTGTCCAGATAGAGCGCTGGCTTGTCCTGGCGCTTGCCTTCTTTGAATATCTGTAGTATAATGTGGCGGGCAGTGTTCTGCTCCAGGAGGCGGACTGCGTGTGTATTATCGATTTGGGCTTGCTGGTATAGAGCTTTCCAGCAGACGAGGAAATCGTCGGTCCGCATGTTTTGCTGCTTGAACTCTTCCAGCTGGTGGCATGCCCAGTCCTTCTGATTTGCTGCGCAGAATAGGCCTTCTATCTCGGCCTTGCAGTCCGTCCATTTATAGGCATTGCCCCAGGATAGGCGTGTTTGCGTGAAGGGGCTGGCTTTAGGTCCTTTGAGCCGGGATAGTACTGCCACAACCACTTTGTAGCTTCCAGCGGGGGCGACGTGCATGTTGATCCGGAGCCATGCTTTCATCTTGGCCCACCATTCTTCAAATTTGGCAATCGTGCCATCATACTCGCCGGGATCGGTGAAGAGTTCAACTTTCTTCGAAGTACCTGGAGGGCCTGCTGCGGCGATCTGGCCCTGGAGTGTCGCAACTGTTGCTTGTCCGGTGGTCACCAGCTGCTCGAGATGGATAATCTCATTGTTGGACACGTGCAGCGATTGAGCGAGTTGGATATTCTGGGTGGTGACAGTGGTGAACTCGGCTGCAATGGCAGCGAGTTTGTCTGGTAGTGGAATAGTGGGATCTGCGATGGTATCGAGGAGTACCTGTGACATATTGGAAGCGTACTTCTTTCTTTATTACGGGCGCCTTGCGTTTCCTATACCAGCTGCGGCTGGGCCTTTCAAATGGCAGGGGCGCTAGAGGTCTCGCGCGGACTACGGTCTTCTGATCTTGATAGTCTCCTGGACGCGGCCTATTGAGGATCCTGATTACTCTTCCTTCAGGATGCGTTCAGTGTTCTCTCGGCTTGCTGAGTAGTCCCCCTATAGCTAAAGCCTGGAACGATTCTTTCAAATTAATCTGTAAACAAAAACTCTACCAGTCATCCTGGGGTGCTGGCTCTGCCCAGTTGGTAGGTATGGTCTCGTAGCGGAGGTTGTGACCTCGTATGCCGGTGGGTGTGGAGATGATGAGGGAGTATTTGCCTATGGGTGCCTGGATAGAAACAAAAAGGGTATTGCGATCAAACAGAATAAGAGCGGGAAATGGGAGGGGTGGCGAAGGCGATCCAGCCTACAACAGGCACGGTAGTCCGGGGATGGGGGAAGTGGTGTGGCGAGCTCTGCCTCTATGCGAGCGCAGTACTCCTGATAGCAGCGGGTCTGTTCTTCGGCTTCAGCGATGAGCCGGCGAAGAGTTGAAGGCGAGGGGATAGGTGGTGTGGGCTGAACAAAGTCATTCGGGTCGATGTCAGCACTTGGGGATGGGGGATAAACAAGTGTGGGTGTATCTGAAGCCCTGGACCTCGCAGCGAAGTCTGCTATAGCCTGGTCGATCTCTTCCCACAGCTCTCTCTGCTCTCTCTCAGCAGCAGCAGTGGCATCAGCTTCAAAGCGAGAAGCGACGGTGGCGAGAAGGTCGAGATTAATGGGGTGATGGGCAAGGGGCTACTACTAGACAGTGTCCGCCTGTTGTGTTGCCAACGAGAACAGTGGGGGCCGACTTGGCACGTGTACTGTTCACTAGTGTCCTTCCATGTCAATAAGGGGGACATGGGCTCTGCTCTGCTTACTGATAGCGAAAAGGTTGGCGATGGGTAGGGTGTTCGGGGCGGTTGGATGGGCGACAGCAGCGAACGGGAGAATCAATTCTTAATGAAACGACCTCGGGCACAAAGGCAAGGAGGTGTCGAGTGGAATGAGCAAGACAATGTCCCAGGTGCTAGGCATAAGGGGACGAGTAGCGAAGTGAAGCGAAACGGAAAGGTGGATCAAACTTCTTATAAGCGGGTGCCTTGTGAGGGAAGACCCAAGAAGAATTGATTGGGGCTCCAACTACTTACAGGCGGTCTTATATACTACTACAAAGCAGAGTCCAATTGGAGCTAGAACTAACTAAGGGCAGGCATGGTTACTAAATAAGGAAGTGTGAGGCAGAAACTGGCCTGGTCCATGTGAGGGAGGCGATGCTGCGGGCTAAACGCTACTGGAGTGGGAAAGGGTGGCGAGCGATGGTGCCATTGCAAGGTTAATGCCATTGGAGTGGGAATGGATGGCGTACTATGGCGTGCGATGCGCGAGTATCGCTATAGGTGTGTGACTGGATGGTGAGAGATGGCGCCATAGCGCGGCTAATGCTATTGGGGTGAGAGCCGATGGCGACATAAGGCGCCATCACGACTGCGGATTGCCTAAGTGCTGCGGTGTGGCATCAGTAGCCGGGTAAGCGGGTCTTTACTCTACCGTGGTCCGGTGCCTGGATGCTGCGGCTACTGTGCTTACCGGTGTGGGAACAAGACTTGGGCAAGACCGAGTCGTGGCGCTGTGGCATGGGTCAAAGTGGCTAAAGAAGGAAGTGTAAGGAAAGAGTGTAACGTAGCGTAGCCGTGAGCGTAACACCCATGGAAATGCATACCTATGGAAGGATTGTGAGGCCGAGATCGAGGGCCTCTTCTGTGCTGCTAATCAGAAGGACTGGGCCTGCCGACAGCTGGAGGAGTTCAAGCAGCAGAACATGCGGACCGACGATTACCTAGTCTGCTGGGAAGCTCTATACCAGCAAGCGCAGATCAATGACATGCATGCGGTCTGACTCCTGGAACAAAACATGGCCTGCCACATCATTTTACAGATCTTCAAAGAAGAAAAGTGCCAGGACAAGCCGGTGCTCTATTTGGACAACATTAGGAAGACTGGATGTGCAATGGAAGTGCTCAGCTTCATAAGGGGGTATGAAAGGAAGGCCCCTGCGAGGATTAGCAGTTGAGGGTTAGCATGGGAGAACCTTGAAGAAGATGTATACACCCTCCCCAGCAGCAACACCCACACCAAGTGCTTCAATTGCAAACAAACCGGCCACAGAATTCGAGAATCCCGGAAGCCCAAGATTAATCAATGCCCAGCCTGTAAGTTTGTTCACAGTGGGCATAGCACTTATTGCACCAAAAGAAAAACGCTGCAGAGGATACCACTAGCAGAAGATAAAGAAACCACAGGCCCTGAGGCCCCAGTAAGAATTGCTGAGTTGGCAGAAGAAATATGCAGGAGAAACAACCTGGAGATGGATTCAGATTTTCCAATCGAAGGATCCCAGATAAAGGGAAAAGGCAGGGCCTAAGGAATGCGTCAGGTGTTCCAAAGGCCAGTAAGACTCCAACCAAGCACACCCCTATCACCCATGTTATCATCTCTAAAGACTGAGAATGGTGTATTCCTTTTAGATTGCCCAGTCTAGAGGAGCCCGCCCCCCAGCAGCTTGGTGGCAACCATGAACCAAATGTCATGCTTAATTCCTCTACCAAGTATATGCCTCCCCACACGTGCAAAGAAACCCCAACTTCCCCCCCACAAATATGCATCCTAGGGCAGCAGAAATGAAAGGAGATTCTCATGCAAGTACAGATCAAGACTTGGACTGGTGACTTCATCCCGGCGTCCGCTCTTCTTGACAGTGGCGCCCAGTCCTCCTTCATACACTGAGAGTATGTCCACCAGAACCAAATCCCTACTGAAGAGCTCCCATAGTCCATATATGTCTATAATGCTAATGAGACCCCGAATAAAGCGGGGCCTGTAACCCACGCAGCCATGGTCCTACTCAAGTATCAGGGTCATGTAGAAAAGACCCACATGGAAGTAACTGATTTAGGAAGTAAAGACTTGATCCTGGGATACACATGGCTGAAAGAACATAACCCCCAGATCAATTGGAAGACTGGCATGGTCTTAATGCTGGAATGCCTGGAGCTATGCAATTACTCCAGGGTATTGTGGGTCATCCACCAAGCAGAAGAACTGGAAGTCCAAGTGGCTGAGGAGCAGCGGAACACTGGACAAAAGCAAGAAGGAAAAGCTCCTTGGGAGTTAGTACCCCCAGTGTACCACTGCTACCTCAAGACCTTTGAGCAGAAGGAGTCCGAGCGGATGCCAATTTGAAAGCCATGGGACCATGCCATAGAGCTAAAAGACACCTTTGTCCCCTGAAAAGGCCACAACATCCCCCTTAGCCTACAGGAGCAAAAAGAAGTAGATGACTTTGTGGATGAGCAGCTAGCCAAAGGGTATATTCGCCCCTCCAAGTCCGAGCAGACCTTCCCAGTCTTCTTCATGCCTGAGAAAGATGGCTGAAAGCGCATGGTACAAGACTATAGGTACCTAAATGAACACACCATGTGCAACAACTATCCACTCCCCTTGATTGCTCAACTCATTGACAAGCTCTGCTCCACCCACCTCTTCACCAAAATGGACCTCTGGTGGGGCTACAATAACGTCCGAATAAAGGAAGGAGATGAATGGAAGGCCGCCTTTACTTGCCATTGCAGCACGTTCGAGCTGCTAGTAATGTTCTTTGGCCTATGCAACTCTCTGGCAACCTTCCAAACTGTTACGCTCACAGCTATGCTACGTTCCTTTCTTTCCTACATTCCCTTCTTTAGCCACCTTCTCTCATGCCACAATGCCACAACTTGGTATTGCCTGAGTCCCCTTCCCACACTGGCCAGCATAGTATCCACAGCATTCCGGGCACCAGACCACAGTAAAGTAAAGACCCAATTACCTGGATACTGATGCCGCCTGCAGCACTTAGGCAATCTGCAGTTGCAATGGCACCATACAGTGAGCAACAAAACCGTTGCAATGTCTAACCCCAACATGGTGCGTGAAGCGCACCGCAATCACCCCTGGGGATTTGGCCTAGTGGCTATGGAGATATGGCCATTTTAAAACTGCAATGCCATTGCAACAGTTTTGTTGCTGATATCAAGGGTATGAATACTAGTATGTGGTATATCCTCCTTTGGCCTTGATGACCT
>JBBPTI010000501.1:0-13536 GCA_038093995.1 Tylopilus aff. callainus | reverse complement strand
ATTGCTCATCATAAGGGCAACTTTGCAAGGTGGCAGTGTGAATTCAAGGTCACTCATTATCCCAAGCTGATGAATGGCCTTGTCAGATTTCAACTATCACCAATTTTTTGTGATCTTAGCTTCTCATTATCTCAGGTTTCAAGTTGGGCTTCTGAAACAACCCTTAGTGAAAGGGTAGTGAGCAACAAGGCAACAAAGTGGTGAATAGAGCTAGTGGGGCCCAAGCATCAACTGAGGACTAAAGAGAAAATCCAAGATAATTTGAATGAGGATCTTGGAGCTGAATTGCCAGCCTTATATACACTTTACAGGGTTTGTATGTATTTGTATGCTAATACTACATATGGGTGCTTTAGGGCAGATGTGGGCATGCAGGACTTACACTACTGGCTGAGTATGAGTCATGGGGAGTCACTGCACTGCCTTGCACAGCCTGGGCACCAATGACATGCAATGACACCATAGTGGCATGATATAAGGTCACTATGGTGTCATGGGGCTGTGCAAGGAGCTCTGAACTGCTTACTAAGGTAAACACAGCTTGGTGCAGCCATTGTATGGCATGTGAATGCTGTTAGTAGTCAGGCCAAGAGTGGTACTGGTGCCGGGAATAGGGGTAGAGCCAGAAAAGGGAAAAGACAGGACATGACAAGTGAGGTTGTAACACTACCCCCTGCTAAAGCTCAACCTCTGGGGGAGCAAAAGGGAGTGGCGAAGACAGAGCAAGAAATGGGGTGAGGAGCAGATGGATTTACCAAATGGAAGGCCTGGAGGGCATTAGAGCAATGGGTGAGATTAGATGTGGGTTCCCAAGTCTGATTATTGACAGAGTAATCCTTTCAATATACAAGGTACTGGATGCCACAGCCACAGGGGCAGAAGTTGACAATGAAGTTGACTTTGTACTTGGTGTCATGACTATTGGTGACGATAGCTGGGCCAGGGGCAATGTCTGGTTGTCCAGGAGTGGAGGCATGGTAAGGCTTGGTGTGTGAGATGTTGATGATGGAATGGATACAGATATATCTGGGAAGATGCAGTTTGACCACATTTGGTCCTTTCATGGAGATGATGGGGAAGGGGCTGATCCATCAGTCAGTGAGTTTATGACAGGGAAATGATAATGTGAGGTTATCTGTGGCAAGCCAAACTCGATCGCTGACCATGTAAACAGGGGTGGATATACAGTGGTGATTGGCAGTAGTGGTCATGTGGTCCTGGGCCTGTAACAAATGCTTCTTGGTTATGTCTAAAATGATTTGATAATTGTGTGCTATCTCTGAGGCAGCAGGGGATTTGGAATCTTGGGGCTCTACCCCCATCTGGGGTTGGTAAGTGCAGGTGACCTGAAAAGGGGAGAATTTGGAAGCAGTGGATTGCTTTGCATTAATGGAGAACTGGGCCAGTGGCAGCCAGCACACCCAGTCAACCTGCCTTTCAGCACAATATATACAGAGATAGGAAGAAACTTCTCTATTTATACATTCAGTCTGTCCATTTGTCTGGGGATAATGTGTGGATAACATTTTTACTGTAATTCTGAGCTGGAAACAAAGGGCCTTCATTAGTGATATGGCAAATTGGGGGCCATGGTCCAATACAATGGAGTTAGGGAGACCATGGTGTTTCCATACATGGGTGAGGTAGAAATCAGTGAGGTCTGTGGTGGAGCAAGTCTTGGTGCAGGATAATAACTCCACTTCCTTCAAGAAGTGATCCACAACTGTGAGTATGGCATCAAAATTCCCTGCAGGGGGCAGATCAGTGATGAAATCTGCAGAGATATCCTGCCAGGGCCCATTGGGGATAGGGAGTGGCTATAGCTTCCCCTTTGGTGGCTGGTTCCCTGACTTGGCCCAAGCACAGCAGGTATACCCTTGCATATATTCTTTGACATTCTTTTGCATTGCTGGCCAGCTGTAGAACCTGGTGAGGAGTTCCAACATGTATAGTATCCCTGGGTGCCCTGTGATAGCATGGTCATGGTGAAGCATTAGTAACTGAAGCCGTAAATTCAGAGGAACATAGATCCATCCATTTCTTTTTAGGATGCGATCTTTGATCTCATATTCCTGTGCCATCAGCTCCTTGAGAGTGGCTTCAGGGAGCCATGTCATCCTATGTAAGATCTCATCTGTCAGCTCTTCTCTGGGAGTGGTGATCAACAGGGGTCCTGTGTCCTGTCCATCCTCTTCTACCTGTTGGATCCATTCTGGGGGTATTACCAGTACCACCTTGTTGTCCTTATCCCCCATGTGTGCCAAGTCCACTGTAGAGAGTGGTATGTCTCTACAGTGGTATCCCTACATCTTACGTGCTTTTGTATGGTTTCTATGCCCCTTTTGTTTCTACCTTCACACCCCCTTTCTTATCTTGTATAGTAGGACTGGTTGACTGGATGCAAGTCCATCAATAAGTCTGGAAGACCATCAGTTTTGTTTTATTTCATGTTCTCTCAACTAGTTTATTCTTGTTTCTTCTTTAGACTCAGGTTTCTACAGTTGTACCTAAGTCTCAGGCATTTCCAGACTATAAAGTGATGTCATAGAAACTTGGAATGCAGCTCCTGTTTTAGCTCTCACCACACTGTTTACTGTTTACTGACCACTTACTGCACTGTGACCACTCACTGTTTACAATCATCTTATCTCCTGTCACTGCCCCCAACTGCTAATGCTCTACAAAACCATCAGACTTGCACTTCTCACTGGTTAACTACTTAAGGACTTCTCTGCTCCACTCCCTGTGCTCCAGAGTCCCTTAGGGATGAACCTATTGCTTCCCACACACACTAACAACCCTAGGACTTCTAGGACTTCTACCAAAGTTCCACTCCAGAGTCCTTGTCTTCTTTACAACTGGAGCCCACCACAAGGGACTCACAATGGGGTTCCAGACAAAGTCAATGACTCATCACCCAGTGATCTGACCTTGAAAATTTACATGCATATTTTCACAATTTGCAAATCAGTGAGGACTCCACCTTATTTCATCTGGTGTCACCCTCAAATGCAAGACATAACCATTCTGACCTCCCTGACATAACCAACCACAAGCTCAGTTCACTGACAGGTGATAGCTCAGACTGCTCCTCTGCTGATTTGGATTGGCTGAATAAATCCCATCTCCGCTCTACATTGTCCATTTTAGCTGACATATAGCCATTGGGTTCCTGGCAGACCCCCAGTATTGAGACTCCAAGTCTGACTATCACAGAAGAAATTCTAGGTGACAAGCTGAACATAGGACCTTTCATTCCTGGTGGATATATAGAGTCCACTCCCAGGAGAGTTGAGGAGAACCTCCCCACATCTCAGATTTCCAGCTCACTTTCACCACTCACTGTGGACTACTCACCCCAGTCATCTCCATCTCCTAGCACATTGTCTTCCACTGCTCCATCCTTACAAGATCTCTTTGACAACACTGAGGGCTCTTTTCGCCCAAGTCCACTACCACCAGCCTGCATTTTTCACGCTCCGTTGTTGCTCACCATGTTCTCTGGTCTTGTACCTATCCCCATACTACTCTCTTGTCTTCACCTTCCCCAACCTCCACTTCCTCCTATAGTCCCTCCACCTGGACCAATGGCTAACCTTGGTGCTATAATGCCCACCTGTGGGGCTTGTGGTGCTCCCAAATTTACTGGGGAGGTACCTAACAAGCTTCCCTACTTTCTAGACCAGGTTGACACTCTAGGAACTGCTGCTGGTCTTACTGCCACAGAGAAGATTCACACTGCACTGTGCTATGCTGCCTATGACAAGTTGGACTGCTGGAAAACCCTTGAAGAAGCCACTGCAGTTCTGGCTGATTGGGACCAGTTTATAGATGCAGTCAAAGATCTTTACCCTGGTTGTGAAGGCACTAACAAATTCTGTTGTGCTGACCTTCAGTACCTAACCCACAAGACCAGCACAAAGCCTATGTGCACCCTTGCTGACTTTTCACAGTATCACTGCAGTTTTATCAAGATTGCCACACTACTAGTCCAGGTGAGGAAGCTCTTGAACTTGGACTGAGATGCTCTGTTTCTTGCTGGACTTTCTGTGGACTTGGCAGCTCAAGTCCACCACCACCTTCTCATTACCAAAACTGAAACGACCTCAGGCACAAAGGCAAGGAGGTGTCGAGTGGAACAAGCAAGACAATGTCCTGGGTGCTGGGCATAAGGGGACTAGTAGCGAAGTGAAGCGAAATGGAAAGGTGGATCAAACTCCTTATAAGCGGGTGCCTTGTGAGGGAAGACCCAAGAAGAATTGATTGGGGCTCCAACTATTTACAGGCGGTCTTATATACTACTACAAAGCAGAGTCCAATCGGAGCTTAGAGTAAGTAAGGGCAGGCATGATTACTAAATAAGGAAGTGCAAGATGAAAACTGGCCTGGTCTGTGCGAGGGGGGCGATGCTGCGGGCTAAACGCTACTGGAGTGGGAAAGGGTGGCGAGCGATGGCACCATCGCAAGGTTAATGCCATTGGAGTGGGAAAGGATGGCATGCTATGGCGCAATAGCGGGTGAATCGCTATTGGTGTGGGAGCTGATGGCGTGTGATGCGCGAGTATTGCTATAGGTGTAAGACCAGATGGCACAATAGGGCACCATTGCAACTGCGGATTACCTGAGTGCTGTGGTGTGGCATCAGTAGCTGGGTAACTGGGGCTTTACTCTACCGTGGTCTGGTGCCCGGATGCTGCGGCTACTGTGCTTACCGGTGTGGGAACAGGACTTGGGTAAGACCGAGTCGCGGCACTGTGGCGTGGGTCAAGGTGGCTAAGTAAGGGAATGTAGGGAGAGAAGGGAATGTAGTGTAGCCGTGAGCGTTACACGACCCCCTCCTTAAGGTCCAGATTCCAGATAGACACCAGGGAAAAGAGCGCGAATGGCGGAGGAAGAGACCGGACGAGGGGCGGAAGGGTGGGCACGGTGGAAGGCGGCAAGGGCGTCAGGAGAGTTAGTGAGGTTAGCACGGGGTTCCCAAGTGTGCTCGGAGATGTCATACCCCTTCCAATGGACCAGATACTGAAGGCCGTGGCCGGCCAAGCGGGAGTCCACAATATACTCAACCTCGTACTTGGGGGTAGCGGGGTCAGCAGCGAGAGAAGAGGGATTGGGGTGAGGAGGATGCTGACCGGGGAGCGGGGCTATAAACGGTTTAACCTGCGAGACATTGAGGACAGGGTGGATGTGGTATGAGGCCGGGAGGGCGAGGCGGACTGCGTTGGGGCCGACGAGACCGATGATGGGAAATGGCCCAATTCAGCGATCAGTGTTAAGATCAGGTCCGGGTAGGACGTTGACCTTAGCCTTGAATAGCACGGAGTGTCGACGTATCGGTGCCCTTACTAACGAAGGGACTTTATCTGGCCTCTGTCTGTCGAGGACTTTATTGGTGAAGCTAGCGAGCCGAAGAGACAAACTCTAGCGGGCTCTTAGGGTCTGGGCGAAGGAGATAGATATCAAGGAAGACTAGCTTAGGGTTACAGGGTTGCGCCTGGTAGGCCTATATACTGGCTAGCCCGTCGTGGTTAGGTAATCTATAGAATGCGAAAGAACAGAAGAGAAAGAGGAGATACGGATCGGATGCGATCAGAGCGTATCCTGAGTCAAAGCTAAGTAGTCAGCAAAGAGGAGATATGGATCGGGTGCGATCCGAGCACATCATGAGTCAAGACCAAAGTGTAAGCATAGGGGTGATCTGGGGATGGAGTACGAGAAGAAGAAATAAAGAGAAAAGAGCCGGTATCCTAGACCCGGTAGGTAGATTGTAACAATCAGTGAGTTTAGGAGTTCCCAGAATAGAGAGGTGTTCGGTGGATAACCAAACCTTATCCCCAATAGAGTAAGAGGGGGCCAGAGAACACTTACCGGCGGCTGCTCGCTTCATTGTATCTTGTAAGGCATGGAGTCGTTCTCAGGCTTCTGCCAGATGGTCGGCGTACTGGTTGGCAAGGTTATCGGCCGTGGGCGATTGGGTGACAGTGGGTTCAATTCTGAGAACCGGGGGATAGGTATGAGTTAGCTGGAATGGGGATTTACCGGAGGCAGAGGAGACCCGAGAGTTGATAGTGAATTGCACAAGGGGGAGCCAGTCGCTCCAGGAGTCCGGATGGTCAGTGCAATAAGTCCGGAGGTACTGACCCACCTCCCTGTTCATTCTCTTGGTTTGTCCGTCGGTCTGCGGATGATAGGCGGTGGACAGTCGCTGGTCAATTTGGAGTTGGCGGCACAGATCTGTCATGAGGCGCGAGGCGAATTGGGGACCCCGATCCAAGACGATGGACTTTGGGAGTCCATGGTGCTTCCAGATGTGGTGTAGGTAGATGTCAGCGAGGTCGAGGGAAGTGCAAGTGGAGTCGCAAGGGACGAGTTCGACCGCCTTGGAAAAGTGGTCGATGACGGTAAGTATGGCGGTGTACGAGTTGAAGAGGGGAAGTCCGGTGATGAAGTCCACCAAGATGTCCTGCCAGGGCCCCGACGGGATAGGAAGTGGCTGGAGGGGCCCTGTGGGAGGCTTGTTAGAGGGTTTGACTTGGGCGCACCTCGGACATCTCTTCACGTAGTCAGCAGCGTCGGAGGCGAGAGACGCCCAATCGTAATGGCGGCGGAGCAATTCCACAGTCTGTGCAACTCTGGGATGGCTGGCCACCGGCGCATCGTGGTGTAGGCGGAGTACTTCGGGTCTGCAAGCCGGGGGTACGTACACTTTTCTGTCCTTCATTCTGCATCCATCCTCGATGTGATATCCTTGACTCTCTAACCTCTTTTGCACTGGGGCTGGGAGCTTGATAGTCTCGTGCGAAATCTGATCCGTCAGTCTATCTCCCAAGTGGTGCAACACCGTGGCCTTCTCGGTCACATCTTCATCGGCTTCTTCTTGTTGCGCTTGTTTGTGTGTGCAGACCTGTATCTGTTCTGGGGGGATTACCACCACGTCGTGGTTGTCCTCTGCATCTCCGACCGCTAGGTCTTCTCTCCGTGACAGCATGTTGGCCTTTCCCATAGTTGTGCCGGACTTGTGGCACCACTTGAAGTTAAACCTGGAGAGATATTGGGCCCAGCGGGCCTGTCGCCGATTGAGGTTTTGATGAGTCATGAACCACTTGAGATTCTCGTGGTCATTCCATACCTCGAACTGTTGTTCGGCTCCTTCCAGATAGTGGCGCCAATCCTCTAGCCCCCTAATCACACTTAGCATTTCCTTATCGGCTATGGGGTAGTTGCGCTCTTCCGGGGTCATGGCATGGGAGGCATATGCCACGGGGTGCCATCGGTCTTCTTCTTCCACCAGGAGAACCCCTCCGGTTGCATAGCTGGAGGCATCGCACTTGAGTCGATACTTCTTGTTGTGGTCCGGGTAGGCTAAGACAGGGGCAGTGGTGAAGGTTTCTTTTAGACGGTCGAAGGCCACCTGGCGCTGATCAGTCCAGCAGAAGGGTTCATCTTTCTTGGTTAGGTCATGGAGCGGCTGCGTGATATGGGCGAAGTCCTGTATAAAGCGGCAGTAGAAGTTGGCCATACCTAGAAAGGCCCGAACTCCTCGTACAGTGGTGGGGACCGGCCATTCCTTTATGGCGGTTATCTTGCTTGGGTCCATGCTCACCCCGTTTACCCCAACAATCATCCCGAGAAACTCCAGTTCCGTTACTCCGAAGGTGCATTTCTCTGGCTTGACAAAGAGGTCGTTTTCCTCCAATTGCTTAAGGACCTCTAGAACTATGCTTTCATGTGCCTTTCAGTCATCCGAGGGGGTGAAGATGAGGAGGTTGTCGATATAGACCATAACGTTTTCAGCCATATCGGCGAAGATGTCGTTCATCATGGTCTGGAATGTGGCCAGGGAATTGCACAACCCGAAGAACATTACCAGTGGCTCGAAGGCGCCGCGGTGGCAGGTAAATGCGGCCTTCCATTCATCTCCTTCTTTTATCCGGACATTGTTATACCCCCAGCGGAGATCCATTTTGGTGAAGAGCCGGATAGTACGGAGCTTGTCGATTAGTTGGGCTATAAGAGGAAGCGGGTAGTTGTTGTGGACTGTATGCTCATTGAGATATCGGTAGTCCTGTACCATGCGTTTCCGGCCATCCTTCTTTGGCACAAAGAAGACCAGGGAGGTCTGTTCGGACTTTGAGGGGCGAATGTACCCCTTGGCGAGCTGTTCATCCACAAAATCATCAACTTCCTTTTGCTCCTGCGGGCTTAGCAGGATGTTCCGACCCTTTCTTGGCACGAAGCTGTCCTTTAATTCGATGGCGTGGTCCCATGGCTTTTGGACTGGCATTCTCTCGGACTCTTTCTGCTCGAAGGTCTTGAGGTAGCGGTGGTACACCGGGGGTACTAACTCTCGTGGAGTTTTTCCTTCTTGCTGTTTTCTGGTGTACTGTTGCTCCTCGGCGACCTGGATTTCCTATTCTTCTGCTCGGCGGATGACCCACGACACTCCAGAGTAATTACAAAGTTCCGGGCAGTCTGGCATATGGACCGTACCGGTCTTCCAGTTGATCTGTGGGTTATGTTCTTTTAGCCATGTATATCCCAGAATCAGATCTTTGCTTCCTAAGTCGGTTACCTCTACCCGGGTCTTTTCCACATGACCCTGGTATTCCAATAAGATTGTAGCCGCATGGGTTACAGGCCCTGCTTTATTAGGGGTCCCATCGGCGTTGTAGATGTATATGGGCTGTGGGAGTTCTTCAGTAGGGATACGGTTCTGGCGGACATACTCTCGGTGTATGAATGAGGACTGAGCTCCGCTATCGAGTAGCGTGGAGGCGGGTATGAAGTCGTCGGTGCGGGTCTTGATCTGGACCTGCATTAATATCTCTTTTCTCTTCTGTTGCCCTAATATGCAAATCTGTGGCGGGTTAGTTGGGATTTCTTTGCGCGCATGCGGGGGAGTATACTTGGTAGAGGAATTAAGCACGGCATTTGGTTCACGGTTGCCGCCAAGCCGCTGGGGAGCGGACTCCTCTAGACCGGGCAATCTAAGGGGAATACACCATTCTCGGTCTTTAGAAATGATAACATGGGTGATAGGGGTGCGCTTTGTAGGAGTCTTACCGGCCTTTGGAACACCCGACGCGTTCCTTAGGCCCTGCCTTTTCCCTTCATCTGGGATCCTTCGATTGGAAAATCCAAACCCATCTCCGGGTTGTTTCTTTTGTGTATTTCTTCTGCCAACTCGGCAATCCTAACCAGCGCTTCGGAGCCGGTCGGTTCTTCTTCTTCGGCTAGCGGGATTCTCCACAGCGTTTTCCTTTTGGTGCAATAAGCATTGTGCCCACCATGAACAAACTTACAGGCTGGGCATTGGTTTATCTTTGGCTTCCAGCATTCTCGAATTCGATGGCTGGTCTGTTTGCAATTAAAGCACTTGGCGCGGGCGTCGCTGCTTGGGAGGGCGTATACATCTTCTTCAGTGTTCTCCCGCGCTAACCCTCGACTGCTAATCCTCGCAGGAGCCTTCCTTTTATACCCCCTAATGAAGCCGAGCGCTTCCATCGCGCATCCGGTCTTCCTGATGTTGTCCAGATAGAGCGCCAGCTTATCCTGGTGCTTGCCTTCTTTGAATATCTGCAATATGATGTGCCGGGCCGTATTCTGTTCCAACAGGTGGACCGCGTGCGTATCATCGATTTGGGCTTGCTGGTATAGAGCTTCCCAGCGGACTAAGAAGTCGTTGGTCCGCATGTTCTGCTGCTTGAACTCCTCCAGCTGGCGACATGCCCAGTCCTTCTGATTTGCTGTGCGGAATAGACCTTCAATCTTGGCCTCGCAGTCCGTCCATTTATAGGCGTTGCCCCGGGATAGGCATGTTTGTGCAAAGGGGCCGGCTTTAGGTCCTCGAAGCTGGGAGAGTACTGCCACAACCGCTTCATAGCTTCCTGCAGGGGCAACATGCGCATTGATCCAAAGCCATGCTTTCATCTTGGCCCACCATTCTTCAAATTTGGCAATTGTGCCGTCGTATTCGCCGGGGTCAGCGAAGAGTTCAACTTTCTTCGAAGTACCTGGAGGGCCCGCTGCAGCGATCTGACCCTGAAGTGTCACAACTGTGGATTGTCCGGTTGTTACCAGCTGCTCAAGACGAATGATCTCGTTGTTGGATGCGTGCAGCGATTGAGCGAGTTGGATATTCTGAGTGGTGACAGTGGTGAACTTGGCCACAATGACAATGAGTTTGTCCGGTAGTGGAATAGTGGGATCTGTGATGGTATCGAGGAGTACCTGCGACATATTGGAAGCGTACTTCTTTCTTGATTACTGGCACCTTGTGTTTCTTATACCAGCTGCGGCTGGGCCTTTCAAATGGCAGGGGCGCTAGAGGTCTCGCACGGACTACGGTCTTCTGATCTCGATAGTCTCCGGGACGCGGCCTATTGAGGATCCTGATTACTCTTCCTTCAGGATGCGTTCGGTGTTCTCTCGGCTTGCTGAGTAATCCCCCTATAGCTAAAGCCTGGAACGGTTCTTTAAGTAAATCTGTAACAAAAACTCTACCAGTCGTCCTGGGGTGCTGCTTCTGCCCAGTTGGTAGGTATGGTCTCATAGCGGAGGTTGCGACCTCGTACACCTGTGGGTGTGGAGATGATGAAGGAGTATTCGCCTGTGGGTGCCTGAATAGAAACTAAAAGGGTATTGCGATCAAACTGAATGCGAGCGAGAATGCGATAAATGCAGAACACAAGTAGCCAAAAAGAAATAAAACAAGAAGCTGAAAGGTAATACCAAAATAAAAGTGGGAACATCCTTGGAAGTGAAAGCTAAAACTAAAAAGGGAGGGAGGCACAAAGATGTAAGTACAAAAAGGGAAGTTAAAGGAATTTGCTGGGCCACTTCAGAAGGTTTCTTGGGCGGAGGCGGCCTGGCTCGTTGAGACTGCGCACCAGTACGGTACCGGATGTTCCAGACTGTTTCGGGTGTGAGTGGAATGGCGGGAAGCGGAAGGGGTGGCAAAGGCGATCCGGCCTACAGCAGGCGTGGTAGTCTGGCGAAGGGGGAAGTGGTGTGGCGAGCTCTGCCTCTATGCGAGCGCAGTACTCCTGGTAGCGGCGGGTCTGTTCTTCGGCTTCAGCGATGAGCCGGCGAAGAGTTGAAGGCGAGGGGATAGGTGGTGTGGGCCAAACGAAGTCGTTCGGGTCGATGTCAGCACTTGGGGATGGGGGATGAACAAGTGTGGGCATATCTGAAGCCCTGGACCTCGCAGTGAAGTCTGCAATAGCCTGGTCGATCTCTTCCCACAGCTCTCTCTGCTCTCTCTCAGCAGCAGCGGTGGCGTCGGCTTCGAAGCGGGAAGCGACAGTGGCGATAAGGTCGAGGTTGATGGGGCGAACTGGGCAAGGGGCGACTACTAGACAGTGTCCGCCTGTTGTGGTGCCAACGACAACAGCGGGGGCCGACTTGGCACGTGTACCGTTCACTAGTGTCCTTCCACGTCAATAAGGGGGACGCGGGCTCTGCTCTGCTTACTGATAGCAAAATAGGTTGGTGATAGATGGGGTGTTCGAGGCGGTCGGATGGGCAACAGCAGCGAACGGGAGAATCAATTCTTAATGAAACGACCTCGGGCACAAAGGCAAGGAGGCGTCGAGTGGAACAAGCAAGACAATGTCCCGGGTGCTGGGCACAAGGGGACTAGTAGCGAAGTGAAGCAAAACGGAAAGGTGGATCAAACTCCTTATAAGCGGGTGCCTTGTGAGGGAAGACCCAAGAAGAATTGATTGGGGCTCCAACTATTTACAGGCGGTCTTATATACTACTACAAAGCAGAGTCCAATCGGAGCTTAGAGTAAGTAAGGGCAGGCATGATTACTAAATAAGGAAGTGCAAGATGAAAACTGGCCTGGTCTGTGCGAGGGGGGCGATGCTGCAGGCTAAACGCTACTGGAGTGGGAAAGGGTGGCAAGCGATGGCGCCATCGCGAGGTTAATGCCATTGGAGTGGGAAAGGATGGCATACTATGGCGCAATAGTGGGTGAATCGCTATTGGTGTGGGAGCCAATGGCGTGTGATGTGCGAGTATTGCTATAGGTGTGAGACCGGGTGGTGCAATAGGGCACCATTGCAACTGCAGATTACCTGAGTGCTGCGGTGCGGCATCAGTAGCCAGGTAACCGGGGCTTTACTCTACCGTGGTCTGGTGCCCGGATGCTGCGGCTACTGTGCTTACCGGTGTGGGAACAGGACTCGGGTAAGACCGAGTCGCGGTGCTGTGGCGTGGGTCAAGGTGGCTAAGTAAGGGAATGTAGGGAGAGAAGGGAACATAGCGTAGCCGTGAGCGTTACAAAAACCATGCACCATCCTGCTGACCCATATTCCATTAAAGATACTCTTGATGCCACCCAGTTCCTATTAACTGGTGCAGCTCTTTGTCCCCTTCTGAGCCTTGTATTAGGGCCCCTTCTGACTCCCACTCCATACTACCCAGTATGGGCTGCCCCCACAGCCTCACCAGTTGCTCCACCACAGACTGCTCTGCCAGTTGTCATTAAACAAGAGCAGGTGGCAATGCAGTGCTCCTCCAAATGCTCTTGCACCTTCTATGATAAGTATGGGCATTTCATTGGCAATTGCCCCAACATTGCTGAGTACCTTGCAGCCAGGAAGGCTAGCAGGGGCACTGATGGTTGGATCTGCCTTCCTGATGGGAAGCACATCCCACACATTGAGGGCACATCTTGCCTGAAGGATTGTTTTGATGCAATTGGGACATGAGCTTCCACCCCACCTGCTACTAACATCACTACTGGACTCCTATCCCTTGTCATACCTGACACTGACGCAGTTTTGGATATTGAGCTGTCAGTTTTCCTAGCTCCTGCTGAGCACTAGGATGACAATTCAGATATCAAGATAGCTGACCCCAAGCTTAGACAATACATGGCTCGTGCTGCAGCCACATTCAAGGCCAAACAGGCCAAGGACAAAGGCAAGTGAGTCTGTTTTGATGGAGTAGAATTACCTACCTGCAGACAGAACCATGCTGGTCCTCATGCAGCAACAGTCACTGAAGAAATTGCCTCACTGGTGATTGAGGTGGCCCATGCCCTGACACCTGGACCTTTGAAGACCATGGTTCCTGTTCCTGCCCCTGCAGTGCCAGCTTCTTCTTCATCCACCTCTAAAGCTAACCCTCCTCCTTGGACAAAACTAACTAACTCCACTGCTGCCCCTACTGGGCAGTTCCATTACACCTTTCCCCTTGAGGACAAGACCACCCCTAGGTGGCTTCTTGAACAGATCCTAGAGGCCACTGTACCAGTAATCATAAAGGACATCATTTCTCAGGTTCCAGATGTGCACAAGTGCTTTCAGGAGGCCTCTGCTACTATCTGCATCCCCACAACCACTAACCTTGTGCAGGTCAATCATTAGCAAATCACTAACTTATACTGTGACTATACTATAGGTCTGTATAGGTTCACTACAGCAAAATGCCATCTGTACAGGCCTGTACAAGCCTGTACACCCACTGTACAATAGGGGACCTTGACAAAACACAATAATACTGAATGTATACTCTCTAATTAAGTT
>JBBPTI010000500.1:0-13546 GCA_038093995.1 Tylopilus aff. callainus | reverse complement strand
TTTTTCCTAACCAAGCCTTTTAGCTCTTGGAGTGTAGGCACTGAGGAAACATACATGCATGAACACCTTTGAGGTAAGATTGGGCAAAGATGACCTTCCATTGGTTTTTATGGAATGACTTTGGGTTTGCCTGGAAGATTATCTTGCATTGTACAATGAAGGGGTGAAGTTTCTTCAGGTCAGTCCCATCAAAGGGGTCTGGTTCCCAAACCTTGGGTTTTGGACCCTCAGAGCTCTGCTTCCTAACTGCATGTCAGGTCATTTCCCTAATGGCATCAGCCAACTGGGTAAATGGTTCATATGTGAGCGGGACTTCATTGTGATCTTCTTCATCATGGTCAATCCAGAATGGGTCCGGACTAGAGGCTTGACTTGAGGGACTTGATGGGTCAGAAGGTTCACTGCCATTGTTACCATCTCTGGGCTCTGGAGCTCCAGGGCGACCTGGGAGGTCTTTATCTTGGATTCTAAAGTGAGGGGTTCTGGGGGGTTCTTCCACAGAGTCTGGTAGCTCTGTAAGCAGAGACAAGGTACTCATGCCTTGATGAGCAGATATGGATGAGGCAGGGGGTCTGGCGGTGAAACTGATGAATCCACCAGGGATGCTTCAGTGACTGCCTAAGACAGTCTCGAGAGCACTTGGGCAGGAGGAGCAAGTATGCATAGCCATAGAATGGTGAGCCTTGTAAGTGTGAGTACAAATATACTGTCAAGTCTGGTCCTTTGGTGTAAGTCCGAGGGGGCTGGAGTACTGTAAGTATAATTGAAGGGTTCAGGGTAAGGACTTGGCGCAGGACTTGTGTGTCACACCCTTACCAAGGCTTGCATCCTTGATTTCAGAGGTCGGAAGCATCAAGAGGGAAGACAGAGGTAGGGGATGAGGGACTCAAACACAGGAGGGTGACTTGTGTTAATGTTTGTACTGAAGTACAACTTGGAATTCATAGAGTTTATATACTAAAGTACATAGCGGAATTTGGAATAAGGAATGAAGGTGATTATGAATGTGATATGGAGAAACACAGTGATCAGTAATCGAGATGGAGTATGAAGGTGAACTATGCCTGAGGGTGGTACACTAAGGAATGTAGAGTTACGAATAAAAGAACTAAGACAAATGGAAATGAGGCAGAGGCAGTACTGGGTGCATAGTTCGGAGATGTGAATCCTGGAATCTAATCACCTGTGAGTTATCTAGTCAAAGCTGTGTGCAACCCGATATGGCACAAATTATGGTTTGGGTGGTGTGCGGGATGTGGTAAGGGTGTCTCATGTGGGAAAGTAGTTCAAATGATATAGACTTCGGATTTGTGCCAGAGTCTCCAGGATTTGCTTATAGGAGTTCCAGAATGGATATGACATGAACTCTTTTTGCTTGAAGGTCTTGAGGTAGTGGTGGTACACCAGGAGTACTAACTCTCGGGGAGTTTTTCCTTCTTGCTGTTGTCTGGTGTTCCTTTGCTCCTCAGTGACCCAGACTTTCTATTCCTCTGCTTGGCAGATCACCCTCAACACTCTGGAGTAGTTGCATAACTCCAGACACTCCGGTAGTGTAACCGAACTGGTCTTCCAGTTGATGCAGGGGTTATGCTCTTTTAGCCAGGTATAATCTAGGATTAGGTCCTTACTTCCTAGGTCCATCACTTCAATGTGGGTCTTTTCCACATGACCCTGGTACTCCAGTAGGATAGTGGCTGCATGGGTTACTGGTCCTGCTTTATTTGGGGTTCTGTCTGCGTTGTATATGTATATGGGCTGGGGAAGCTCTTCAGTGGGAATCCAATGCTGGCGAACATAGTCCCAATGGATGAACGAGGACTAGGTGCTGCTATCGAGCAGGGCAGATGCCAGTATGAAGTTGCCTGTGTGAGTCTTGACCTGGACATCCATGAGAATTTCCTTCTTCTTCTGCTGCCCCAGGATATGTATTTGAGGGGGAGGTGTCAGGATTTCTTGGTGTGCATGGGGGAATATGTATTTGTTAGAGGAATTAAGCATGGCATTGAATTCATGGTTGCCACTGAGCCATGGAGCAGACTCCTCTAGACTGGGCAATCTAAGGAGAATACACCATTCACGATTCTTGGACAGGAGGACATGAGTAATGGGGGCACACTTGAAACTATTACTGGCCTGTTGAACACCCAGTGCGTTCTTCAGGCCCTGCCTTTTCCCTTCAACTGGGACCTTTCAATTGGAAAACCTAATTCTTCCTCAGGGTTGTTTCCCTTTCTGATTGCTGTGGCTATCTCTGCTATCCTTACTGGTGGTTCTCTGGTTGTGAATTCTTCATCTTCTGCTAGTGGGATCCTCTGCAGCGTTTTCCTTTTTGAACAGTAAGTGCTGTGCCCTCCATGAACAAACTTACAGGCAGGGCATTGGTCAACCTTCAGTTTCCAGCAGTCTTTAATTCGGTGGCCGGCTTGCTTACAGTTGAAACATTTTGCGTGGGTGTTGCTGCTTGGGAGGGTGTACATGTCTTCTTCAAGGTTCTCCTGCGCTAAGCCTCTGCTACTAACACTTGCAGGAGTCTTCCTTTCATACCCCCTGATGAAGCTGAGCACTTCCATTGTGCATCCGGTCTTCCTGATATGATCCATGTAGACTGCTGGCTTGTCCTGCCGCTTGCCTTCTTTGAAAATTTGGAGGATAATATGCCGGGCCATGTTTTGCTCCAGGAGGTGGACTGCATGGGTATCATCAATCTGCACTTGCTGATAGAGGGCTTCCTAGTGAACCAAGTAGTCATTGGTTCACATGTTCTGCTGCTTGAAGTCCTCCAGCTGTCAATAGGCCCAGTCCTTCTGGTTTGCAGCTTGGAATAGTCCTTGAATTTCATCCTTACAGTCCTTCCATAGATAGGCATTGCCTCAGGTGAGGCAGGTTTGTGCAAAGGGGCTAGCTTTTGGTCCTTTAAGCCAGGAGAGGATGGCTACAACTGCTTCATAACTCCCAGTGGGTGCGACATGGGAGTTTACACGGAGCCACACTTTCATCTTTGCCCACCATTTCTCGAACTTGGCAATAGAGCCATCATATTCACCTGGGTCAGTGAACAATTCCACCTTCTTTGAGGTACCTGGGGGGCCTACAGCTGCGATCTGCTCTTGGAGTGTGGCTACTGTGCCTTGTCCCAATGTCACTAGCTGCTCAAGACGGACAATCTCATTGTTAAATGCATGCAGCAACTGTGCAAGTTGGATATTCTGGATGGTGATGGTGGTGAACTCGGCCACAATAGCAGCAAGTTTGTCCGGTAGCAGAATAGTGGGATCTGCAATAGTATCAAGGAGTACCTGCGACATATTGGAAGTATACTTCTTTCCTTATCACTGGTTTCTTGTTTCTTTTATACCAGCTGTGGCTGGGCCTTTCGAATGGCAATGGCACCAAAGGTCTTGAGTGGACTATAGTCTTCTGATCTCAATAGTCTCCTGGTCTTGGCCTGTTGAGGATCCTGATTACTCTTCCTTCAGGAAGTACTGGGTGGTCACTTGGCTTGCTAAGTATTCCCCCTATAGCTGGAGCCGGGAACTTCTTAATTCAAATGTGGTTACTGTGGATAGCTACCAATTGTCCTGGGGTGCTGACTCAGCCCAGTTGGTAGGAGTGCTTTCATAGTGAAAGTTGCAGCCTCGTGTGCCAGTAGGTATGGCAAGAATGAGGGAGTATTCTCCTGAGGGTAGCTGTAGCAAGATAAGAAAGGAGTTACAGTCATACTGCATGTGAATGAGGAGGTGATAAGCACAGTACACAAGCAGCCAAAAAGAAATAAAACAGGAAGCTAAAAGGGAGTACCAAAAGTAAAGCAGGAACATCCTTGGTTGAGAAGGCTAATATTAAGAAGGGGGGAAGTGACAAAGAAGTAAGTACAAAGAAAAGAATCAGAGGAATTTGCTGGGCCGCCAGAGAAGGTTTCTTGGGTGGAGGTGGCCAGGCTTGTGCTGAGAGTGCACCAGTACGGTACTGGATGTCCCAGACTGTCTTGGATGTGAGTGGTATGGCAGAAAGCAGAAGGGGTGGTGAAGGCAATTAGGCCTGCAGCAGGCATGGTAGTCAGGGGAAGGAGGAAGGAGAGCAGCTAGCTGGGCTTTGATGTGGGCCACATACTCCTTGTATTGGCAGGTTTGTTCTTCAGCTTCAGTAATGAGCTGGCAAAGGGTTGATGGGGATGGGATGGGGGGTGTGGGAACAACTAAGTCATTCAGGTCAGTGTCAGCAATAGGGGATGGGGGATAAACAAGTTTGGGCATATCTATTGCCCTGATCCTTGCTCTCTGATCCTCAATTAACTGGTTGATCTCTTCCCACAGCTCTTGCTGCTCTCTCTCAGCAGCAGTGGCAAAGTCCTCCTTGAGGTGGGAGGTGATGGTGGCAAGGAGGTTGAGATTGATGGCATGAATGGGGCGAGGGGTGACTACTAGACACTGTCTGCCTATTGAGTTGCTGACTACAACAGCAGGGGCCGACTTAGCATGTATAGTGTTCACTAGTGTCCTTCCACATCAATAAGGGGATGCAGGTATTGCTCTGCTTACTGGTGAAAACGATGATGGGGGCCTTCAGGGCGGTTGAAGAGCGACAGCGGTGAAGAGGAGAATCAATTCTTAATGAAATGACCTTGGGTGCTAGGCACTAGGAGGCATGAGTGAAGAGTGAAGTGGGTAGTGGGCTAGTGGACCAATCTTCTTATAATCAGGTGCCTTGTGAGGGAAGACCCAAGAAGAATTGATTGGGGCTCTGATATAATACAGGTGGGTTTATATACAAGTACAGAGGGGATTCAAGTGGAGCCTAAAGTAGGTGAGGGCAGGCAAGACTACTAATTAAGGAAGTGCAAGATAAAGACTGGCCTGGTCTGTGCAAGTGGGGTGATGCTGAGGGGAAAATGCTACTGGGGTGGGGAAGAGTGGTGCGATATATCACAATAGTGGGTTAAATGCCATTGGAGTGGAAATGGATGGCATACTATGGCATGCTTGCAGGAATATCGCTATTGGGATGAGACAGAGGGCATGGTATCATGCTTCTGCAACTGCAGAGTTCCTAAGCACTGTGGGTGGCATGAGTAACCAGGTATTCAGAGCTTTACTCTACCATGGTCTGGTGTCTGGAATGCTGTGGGTACTCTGCTACCCAGTGTGGGAGCAGGTCTTGGGTAGTGCTGAGTCATGGTGCTGTGGCGTGGGAGATAGTGACTAAAGAGGGGGGTATAGGAAAAAGTGGCACATAGCATAGCTGTGAGCATAACAATAGGCACCAAATTGAAGGGTGGGAGTGGGGAAAGTGACAGTAGCAGGGGTACTGAGACTCATTGTGCCCCAGTTGTGCCCCAGAAACCCAAGATAGTCAGTCAACAAGTCAGTCGATGAGTTTGAAACAAGACTGCTGATGCTGCCAACCCGAATGCAGAACATGCTGAGCCAACAAAGCCAGCAGACAGGTTGCACATACTGGTCAAGACCCCACCAGCCAAGATAACTGCCATGCATGCCAGACAGATGCCAAGCGAAATGAAATCACAAGGAGAGGACTAAGGAGAGGTGGCAGGCAGTGTAAAGGATGCTGAAAAGGGAGTCAGTGATGATGCACTGAGAATATTGAGCATGCCACTCAAGGGGGAGCAGGATAACCAGCCAAAGGTGACTGGCTGCACTGACAAGGGTGAAAAGGGCAATAATGAAGCAGCTGAGGACTGTTTGATAGGGCAAGATGGCACAGCGCCAGTGAATGGTGACTGTGACAGTGGCAACACAGGTATCAACCACAACCCAACAACACCAACAAGTGAAGTCATCAGGGAGGTTGGAAAGGCCAAGGAAAAGGTCATGGCAACAGGTGAAGAGGGTGAAGAGGGTGAAATGCTGCACAGGAGAGTTGAAGGAGATGGCACAGCCATAGCCATGGGACTGGGCAGGATGACCATGGATCACCAATGGACTGACAGCATAAGCCTCATAACCCTGAAGAGTGGTCCACAGAGTGAAGGTGGAGATAATACAAAGGTTGACTGCATGAACATGAAGCCTGAAGAGACCTGCAATGAGATGTATGGCATAGCACCAAGCCCTACACAGATCCAGATTGACCTGACAGTGGACAAGGATGAGACTGAGGGCATGGAACAGAAGTTGATGATGTGCCAAGATGTATTGATCAAGGGGAAGAATAGATCATATTTGAGCTTCAAAATAGACTCACTGGTGATGAAGATCCCAGGAACTGGCCAAAGAAGTCAGCAAGTCAACTGTACAAAGCCCTGAGCATTGAGCTTGAGGAAGAGAGAGTCAGGGTGACAAGCTGCAATGCCACATCTATTGGACTAGTAGTGGACCTGCTGGGACTGCCAGGGAGTGCTGAGGATGCCAGGATGAGGCTGAAGAAGCTATGGAGCATGTCAGAATGAGTCTGTGGACAGTCTGAGCCAAGAAGAGAAAAAAACTCACCTAGGGAGGCTCAAGATGCGCTGGACAAGCCAGACAGTGAAACAGCAGTACCAGGTAGTGCCCACAGTTCCCAGAGATGTCAGCAAAGCATCAGGAGTGATGCAAATAGCACAACTAATGTGCCATGTTGAGATACTGGGCCTAGAGGCCAAACAGGCAAGTTAGCAGCATTGAGAACTGTCAAATGCAATCTAGACTGCCAGACTATTTTCAGAGGCATCCAATATGATGATGACAGCCGCAGAACTGATTAGACAGAGTATGGGGACAATCTGATCATGCAAATTTGAAATCTGGATGCAAGAGGGGGTGTGTGGGCAAGCAGGTCAAGCCTGAAGTCAAAGCAAGCCATTGGAACTGCAAAACCAATGCAGATGGCATTGGATACGATGGGATATGGTTCTGGAAGGATGGCACAACAAGCTGTGTATGCAGCAACCTGAAATGAGTCAATACAAGACTGCTAGCTGGAAGCAGGGCAAGTCAGTATGGACAGTGTGGACATACAATAGTGCATGTATCTGAGCCATCCAATACACATCCCAGGCATCACAAGCATCCTAAATGCAATCTGAACCCACCACATTGCCAGAGCAAATTAAAGTCAACACCTAGAAGGATCAGACACATAGAATAGACTTACTGAGTTACCAGGTCACATCCAAGCCAAATCTGGCATATAAAGCTGACCCAATATGCTGTACATGGCCCATAGATGATATAGAGGTGACCCTGAGGCACAGAATGCAAAGGCAGTGACTCTACAGTTGATCAAAGTCAAGAGTGTGCACCAAGGGAGTGTAAGCAAATAGCCAAGCTGCAACTTCCATATACAGACACTGTACCAGCACAGCTGTGATGCAACATATCAAATGGACATCATTTGGACACATAATTCAGAAATAATCATCTATTGGAACATGTTATAGGTATATATCCTTTACATTTACATTTATCTTTTACCTCTGCCAGATATTGCACATACACATAGACACCTTTGTTTGAGGGGGAGTGTTGGAGTTTTTACAGTACAAATAGACAATGGTAGTACAGCCACCATCTTAACTAAGCACGTAGTTACATTTGGAACATTCATACTGTAGTTTCTCTAGTCACTACTAGAGCTTCTACATTACTACCTATTTGGATGGACCAAGTTATAGCATGACTATTGCCATTGGCATGTGAACAAGTGGAAAAGCAAATGGTGTGATATAGCATGAGTTCTACTATTGGCCACTGCAGAAGGCATGAGAGTAGCATGATATGGTGCCATTGTGGTATGGGATGGTGTGCTAGTGAAACAACCCTTGGTATGACAAAATACCACTGAAGTCTGGAGTCCAGAATGTAGGTACAAAGTCCTACAACTAAGTCCAGGCCACTCCAGACTATCTACTTGCAACTCCATTCTGGAGTTGGCACCTCCTTGCTTAGCACCACTATCCTGTGGCATCCAGGGTACACAGAATTTGGTTATTGGGGTATGAGTTTGCCTCAATCCAGTACTATAAATTTTGTCTGCTTCATACTATAGCACCTTAGCTGTTTTCACCCTTTTGGCATTGACTGAGATGAGCACATCTTATTCCTATAGTTACTTCTGTACTGATGTACATAGTTCTGATCTATTTTGGTTGGTACTAGGTTCTTTCAAGTCCAGACTTACCTCCACACTCTTGGACCTCCTTCTGGACCTCCAGACCTACTTGTCTCTGCCAAAACCTGTTAGTGTGGGACACCAAGTAAGGAGCAGAGGATTAGTGGGAAGCATACTGCAAACACTTGTGGGAATCTTGCTTAGCTTTGGTGAGACCAAATAAAGTAAAAACTCTTGGCTACAAATCAGCCTTTGGTTCATGTGATTTGGCCTGGTGGCTGTGGAGATATGGCCAATTTAAAACAACAACTACATTATAACAGTTTTGTCACTTTTGTAAATAAGTAGGATATTTGACATATATTAGTACTTGATGTATCCTCCTTTGGTTTTGAGCACCACCTCAATCCTTCTAGGTACTCTCAATCAAATTCTGACACACCTCAGCTGGTATCTTGTCCTATTCCTCCTGAACCCTTTTCCATAACTTCTCTATTCCTTTAGGGGGATTTTTATACTTTGCAGGCTTTCTTTTGAAGTAAAGCCAGATATGTTCTATCAGATTAAGATTAGGAAACTGTGCAGGCCACACCATAGTCCTGAAATCCTATTCTTCCAGCCACTTTTTGACTGATACAACCCTAAGTCCTGGAGGACTTGATATAAGCAATTGGTGGTGGTAATCTAGTTGAACTAGTGAAGATGAGACAGGGAAACCCAGCATTGACTAAGGACTGAGGGGAAAACCCAAGTTAACTCAATTAAGGAGCTTGGGTGCTGGATTGGAGTTTTATATATGTTTACATGGTGTGACACTGTTTGTATACTATTGCTATATTAGTGCTGACTTCAGGGTAAATGTGGGAGCAAGGGAATTACACTACTGGCCAGGAGTGAGTCATGGTAGGTTATGACACTGCCTTGCATAGCCAGGTGCCAATGATGCAAGATGGCATGACAATGGTGCAATATGGTGTGATTAGGCTGTGCTAAGGTCTAGACCAGGGCTTAGGTAAACACATCTTGGTGCTGCCATTGTGTAGTGTGTGAATGCTGTAAGCCCAGGATATGTAACAGGAGAAGTAGATGATAAATGGATGTACTGAATGAGCAGATGACTGGATTGAATAAGCTGGGTCACAACACTACCCCCTCACTAAGGATCAGACTCCAGATGATTGATTAGGGCAAGTGGAGCAAAAGAGGAAGGAAAAGGTGTTGGAATAACTAAATAAAGGGCAAGTATGTGCACTACACTACATTAAGCTAGGTGTACACAAGTATCAGATAGGATTCTCTCCTCAGCCAGTTGTCCAAGAAGGAGTAACACGACTGAGGCAAGAAAAAGTCAAGACAGGAGTTAAATATGGATGAAGGGGCACTCATCCCTGATCTCTGGAAGCTCTTGTCTGGACTCTGGTCCATGTCTAGTGACAGCAAGAATAAGAAAAAGGATTGTATCATGGATGCCACAATGGTATAATAATAAATGGATGTGAAGATAGGAGAAAGCATGTGGAAGTTCAACTGCTCACTTCTGTGTATGAGTGGGGTCTGCAGTGGATGTCTCTGGAGAACCCAGAGATCATTGGTCTGGAGGTCCAGAGTCAATTTTGACAAAAGGTGAGGTGGGAGGCATTGAGACATTGAGGGGCACTAGGGTGGTGGTTGTTACACTTTGGATGCTTCACTTATTCCTTCTTCCTTTTCCTCCCCATATCCTCTGACCTCACTTGCTCCCATTTCCAGCTCCTCCTTGCCAGCCCTACTTGGATTCCCAGACTCCACCCATTGGGCTATATCTTGCTATGCCATAGTCCTACAAATCAGCCTTTGCTGAAGTCTAGCCCCACACCACTATGCTTACAGCATGAGGGCACCTGACCCAGGTAGTGTAAAGACCCACTTATTTAAGCTAATAGCATCATCAGGACTGCACATTGCACCATTTTGTGCAGCCTCCTCCCATGCCAATGGTGGATGTCTCATAAATTGAACCACCTTTCTCTTTGGATTTTCCTCCAGTTATGAAAACTGCTCCTCACTGCCACCCTCACATAGACCAAGTTGCCCCCTTTGATTGTGCCATCTATAGTACCTTTCACTTGTCCTCATGTAGTTTAGTCAGAGATGGAATCTTCCCTCATGTAGTATACAAACCCACAATCCAGCACCCATGGCTCCCTATTTGAGTCTTTTGAGTTCTTCCTCACAAGGCACCCATATATATGGAAGCTTGTAGTTGCTATCCCCTCCACACTACTCCTCTACTTCCTAGTATCTTGCATCTGAGGTTGTTTCATAAGACTTGAATCTTGTTGCTTTGCTATCATCACCCTCAACCTCCTTGAAGCCCTCTTTCTCCTACCTTTCTATTACCAGTGAGCTTTAGTGATCCAGTGGCAGTTCTTATTAATGCCATTGATGGACACCAGTGAATGCTACATATGCCAAGTTGGCCCTCACTGTGTTGTTGGCAGCAACACCAGTTGGACAGTGTCTGGTAGTTGCCCCTTACCTCCAGTACCCCCTCAACCTCCATCTCCTCACCACCATTGCTACTCATCTCAAAGAGAACCATTGAGAGCAGGAGTGCCATGCCCAACAAGAGCTTTGGAAGGATATTGATTGGCTTATTGCCAATTGTGCTGCTGCAAGGAATAAAGAAGACTGGGCAGAGTTGCCTGCATTAGTGTATCCCCTGTTCCCATTTGCTGAAGTTGATCCCAACAACTTTGAATCCCTAATACTGCCACTTTTTCCTGCCACTCTCTACTGCCTTGCTGAAGAGGTAGAAGCCAAGGCAGCAGCAGCAGCAGCAGCAGCAGCCTACACCACCTTCATCAAGCACCAGCTCTCTCTTTCTCCCCTGCCCTTACCTGATTACTATGCATCTGATCACAGCCTTTACCCTCTCATAGCAGCTTGCCACCTAGCAAGAAGATGCCATACTGCTACCCTTGCCATTGGCTCAGCCCTCACCTATACTGACCATACTCCAGGCCACCTCCATCCCCACACTGTTCTCAGGCAACCCACAAAGTTTCTGTAATTTTTCTTTTTCTTTGTCTACCTACCCTTCTTTCCTACATTTTTGTACTTACAGATGTTGCTGCCTTTCTTTGTATACTTTCTTCTTGCCTTTGTATCTTCTTTTATCTTGTTTTTTACTTATGTCACTTACCACATCACTAGAATGGTCCAGTTTGACCATAACAACTTAGTTCTTTTCATTCAGACATTACACAGAGAGTACTTCATAGGGATAGCAGTGCTAACAAGTAGTAGAGGAAGGAACTACCAGTACAATTTTGCACCCACCAATTGGCCCAGAGAGAACCAGGATAATTGATAGAGGTTTATCTTTGCAAAAGTATTGAATAAATCAGTTTGGATTTAGCCATAGGGGGAATACTAAGCAAACTGAACCCATCACAGGAAGTCCAGAGAGTGATAAGCTGTCCCAGGCTGGAAGAATATCAAAAGAAGAAACTTGTAGTCTAATCTGACCAATTACTGCCATTAGTCTTTGAACAGCCCTACCACAGTTGGTATAGAAAGCAGAAACCACTGGCAATAAAGAAACAAGTATGCTTCCATTATGTCACAGGTACTCCTTGATGCTTTAGCAGATCCAAGCATACCCCTCAAAGACAAGCTACATGCCATAACAATGGAATTCACCACCCTATCCACCCAGAATCATTAGCTTGCCCAGTTCTTACATGTGAGCAATCAAGAGATTATCTGTTTGAAGGGACTGGTCAGCAGACTATAGCAGCCTTACAGTCCCATATTGAAAACCTCGGGTTGTCACCTGGCTCAACTACAACCAGTAAGAAAGTGGGGTTTTTTGCTGACCCCAGAGAACACAACAGAAGCATCACCAAGTTTGAGGAATGATGGGCAAAGATGAAGGCATGGCTCCATGTCAATTGCCATGTTTCCCTAGCAGGAAGCTATAAGGCAGTAGTCACTGTGTTGTCCCAGCTCAAAGAACCAAAAGCTGGACCCTTCACCTAAACCTGATTGATCCATGGAAATACCTATATGTGGAATGACCTTAAAGGAGAGGTTGAGGGCTTATTCTGAGCCACCAACCAAAAATATTGGGCCTGTGCACAGCTCAAAAAGTTCAAGCAGGAGTACATGTGCATGGATGATTACCTAGTCCAATGGAAAGCCCTGTACCAATAGGCCAGAATTGACAATACACATGCCATTCTGCTTCTCATTCTGCAGCTCTTCAAGGAAGGAAAGAGGGCTACTAAGCCAGCAGATTATCTCAACAACATTCAAAAGACCAAATATGCCATGGAGGTGCTCAGTTTCACCTAAGGGCCAGATCAGAAGAAGATTGCTGTAGAGAGTCAGAACTCTCTGTAGTGGTATCCAGTTCTTTTTCTATATTCAATGGTCTCTCTTACTATGATCCCAATTACTTACTTTGACTTTGGACTCACTTTACTTATAGTCTGGTTCCTAGTCTGATGCAGTGGTTAGTCTGGAACTACTGGACTCTACTCAGACAGACTGGTTTTTACCTTACTATTTCCTTTTCTATTCTTACTTACCTAATGGCCTTATATGCTGTCATTTAGCCATTTTCCAGTTGTTAGCCAAAGTCCAGGGTATTGCCTGGATTATAAAAACTTGTTTCATTTTGGGAAAAATTCAACTACCTTCTGCTCACACTGTCACTGTCTACCATCTACTGTCTACTATTGACTGCTACTGTTCTACTGCTCACCATCACCATCTCCACCATTTTCCACCATTTTTACACATATCTCAATGACCTACAGTCCAGACTACCAGACTAACACACCCCAAACCAACTGATCCACTTCTTGGACCTTTATTAAGTGGTTCCCAACTTCATCTCACTAATCCCCCTTGCCAAAGTCCCTTTGGGGGTGAACATAATCACTTTCCCTCATATCCAGGATGACCAAGACTGGCAGGTTTTACCCCTAGTCTGCTTCCAGGCATTTTAGCCACTTTACATTGCCCCATGAATCAGCAATTGTGGACTTGCACAAAAGAATGTCAAGGAAGAAGTTTTTGCCCTTAGCACTAGTGATACATGGGCCAAATGTTTTAATTGCAAACAAACCAGCCATCAGATTAAAGATTGCCAAAAGCCCAAGATTGACCAATGTCCATCCTGCAAGTTTGTACACAGAGGGAATAGCACCTACTGCAAGGACTGGTGCACCATTAGAAGAATGCTGCTGGCAGAGGATGAAAAATTCACAATTGGACAGCTGCTGGAATTTACAGTGAGCAACAAAACTGTTGCAATGTCTAACCCCAACACGGTGCGCAAAGCGCACCGCAATCACCCCTGGGAATTTCGCTTAGCTGTAGTAAAGACAAACAAAGTACAAACAAAGAGCTACAAAACCATCTCTTGATCATGTGATTTGGCCTAGTGGCTGTGGAGATATGGCCATTTTAAAACTGCAATGCCATTGCAACAGTTTTGTTGCTGGTGGAC
>JBBPTI010000499.1:0-13549 GCA_038093995.1 Tylopilus aff. callainus | reverse complement strand
CCGGATGCACCCCAGGGTTGGTTGACGGAGAATAACAAGATCGAGACACTTTGCCCTCATGACGTACAGACGACCGGAGACGATGGAGAGATGATCTGGGTGTCTCACAGGCTAATAATTACTTCTTGGTGGAACTAATGAAACTCGTGACTATACTAATGACTTTAGTATCTAACATAGCCGGTCTAGGGGGGTCTCCAGGAGAGCCCGGCAGGGACTGAGATACTAAACCTGTGCTTAATTCCCCTAAATCCACCAATGAAACCCCAGAACCCCTAAGAATGTACACATGGGTGATACATAAAGGAAAGGAAATAAAACTAACAATACAGATTAAACCTTCCCAGACAGAACAACACATGGATACAGAAGCACTAATCGATAGCAGTGTGAACCTGACACTGATAAACCGGGATTTCGTACACAGAAACTGTATTCCGATGCTAACCACGTGTCAAATAATTATCATGCACAATGTGGATGGATCTGAGAACGCCAGAGGGAGAATAATGAAAGAAGTAGAAGTGTACTGCAGAATCAACGGACATAAGGAACTTCTCCGGGCATACATTTCAAATATCAGGAACAATGATATCATTCTAGGGTATTCATGGCTCTGAGAGCATAATCCATGGATTAACTGGAAAACTGGCCAGATCCAATTTGCCGACTGTCCTGAAACATGCAATTATAAAAGAAGCACTTGGGCAGTTCACAAACAAGAAGCAATAGAGGTGGTATATGCTGAACAAAGGAGTCAAGAGAAAGAGGCAGAGTCCACCCCTCATGTCAAAGAAGCACTCCAACTTGTCCCAAAGCCATACCATCACTACCAGAAGGTCTTTTCACAGAAGGCTTCAGAATGGATATCATTGCAGAAACCATGGGACCACGCTATAGAGCTAAAGGAGTCCTTTAGACTGAAAAAGGGGCAGATCATCCCTCTCAACCCAGAGGAGCAACAGGAAGTCAAAGAATTTGTCAATGATCAATTACAAAAGGGGTACATCTGCCCGTCGAAGTCTGAACAAATGTCACCAGTGTTCTTCGTTCCAAAGAAAGACAGGAGAAAGAGAATGGTTCAGGATTATCGGTATCTAAATGAGCACACTGTACACAACAACTATCCCCTCCTGTTGATCTCCCAGCTTGTCGACAAGCTAAAAGGAGCACAAATCTTCACAAAGATGGATCTCCGGTGGGGATATAACAATGTATGAATTAAGGAGGGAGATGAATGGAAAGCCACTTTCATCTGCCATAAAGGGGCCTATGAACCAACAGTAATGTTCTTCAGCCTCTGTAACTCTCCAGCCACCTTCCAGATGATGATAAACGACCTCTTTTTGGACATGCCAAATGTGGTAGTCTATATTGACAATCTACTGATCTTCTCCCGGAATCCCAATCAAGAGGCCCACCAAAAGAAGGTTAAGGAGGTCTTGGCATGCCTAGAAGAAAATGACCTATTTATAAAGCCAGAGAAATGCGCCTTCTCTGTTACCATGGTCAAATTCCTCGGAATAATAGTAAGCCCTACAGGGATATGGATGGACCCCAGAAAGGTAAAGGTGGTGGTAGAATGGCCCCCATCAACGACCTTATGACAGACACGTGCATTCCTCAGGTTAGCTAACTTCTACCAACATTTCATCAAGGAGTATGCAAAGATTGCCCACCCCCTTCATGACTTGATGAAGAAAGATGTCCCCTTCAAGTGGACCAGGCAGTGTCAGGAAGCGTTCACAGAGCTAAAACAACACTTCACGACCACCCCGGTCCTAGCATATCCAGATAATGATTTTCAGTATCAACTAGAAAGTGATGCCAGTAACTGTGCAGTCAGAGCAGTGCTATCAATAAAGAAGGGAGATCAATGGCACCCCATGGCATTCTCCTCCCACTTTATAACACCAGAGCAATGCAACTATCCCATCACTGACAAAGAAATGTTGAGTGTCATATTCGCTCTGAAGACATGGAGACACTACTTAAAAGGAACCACCCACAAGTTTGAAATCTGGAATGACCATCAGAACCTCGCCTGGTTCATGATGAGGCAAGATCTCAATCGACAACAGGCCCAATGGGCCCAATACCTGTCACATTTCAATTTTAAGTGGTGCCATAAGGCAGGAAGCTTGATGACAAAGGCCAACACCTTATTATGGCAATCAGATCTGGTCAGAGGGGGGGATGAGGATAACAAGGCCATTCTGGTTATACCCCCAGAACAAATATGACAAGTAAAGGATGGGGAGGAGATAGTCGAAGTGACATCTCCAAGAGATGAACTAACAGATGAGATTTCTCATAGGACCACACACCTTCCTAAAGCCACTCTCAAGAAGCTGATGGCACAGGGATATGAGATCAGGAATCGGGTGCTTAAAAGGAATGATCAAATCTATGTGCCCCCCGATCTGCAGAATCAAATCACCACTCTCCACCACAACCATGCAGTCAGCGGACACCCTGGAGTTCTCTGGACTTTAGAGCTCCTCACCCGATTTTACAGCTGGCCAGGAATGAGGAAAGACATGGAGGCATATGTGAAAGCATGCATGTGCTGCACTCGTGCAAAGTCCACCAATCACCCACCTCAAGGAGAACTTCAACCTCTTCCGGTGCCTAACGCCCCCTGGGAAGATATCTCCACAGACTTCATTACGGATCTGCCCACAGCGGGAGGGTATGACACTATCCTGATGGTCATTGATCGCTTCTCAAAAGAAGTCGAATTGATCCCCTGCATAAAGACCTGTACTGCTGCTGGACTGGTGGACTTGTATCTAGCCCATGTGTGGAAACATCACGGTCTCCCACACTCCATTGTTTCAGATTGCAGCCCCCAGTTTGTGGCCTCCCTAATGACATCTTTCTGTGCACAATTAGGGATCTCAGTGAAGAAGTCAATGGCCCATCACCCCCAGATGGATGGGCAGACAGAACGAGTAAATAGAGAGGTTGGTTCCTATCTCCATATGTACTGTGCTGAACAGCAGGACAATTGGGCGCGTTGGCTGCCCCTGGCCCAATTCTCCCTGAATGCAAAGCAGTTCTTTGCTTCAAAATTCTCCCCTTTTCAGGTCACACGCATGTACCAACCCCGGATGGGGGTCAAGTCTCACGACACCAAATCCCCCACTGCCTCTGCCATGGCACATGACTATCAGGCAGTATTACAGCAGACCAGGGACCACCTTAACCAGGCACACAAGTGGATGACAATAACTGGAAATACACACCAGACTCCAGCACCATCTTACACCATCAGAGAAAAGGTATGGCTTGCAACTGATAATCTCACACTTCCCTTCCCCTGTCGCAAGCTCACGGATCAATGGGTCAGCCCCTTTCCTGTTATTGCCATGAAAGGACCCAATGCCATACATCTCTGGCTCCCTTCATATATCCACATCCACCCAGTTGTAAACATCTCCCACACTAAGCCATACACTCCACCTCTTCCTTCTTAGCCCGATCCTCAGCCTGGCCCCGCACTTATCACTAACAATCGTGATGTGGAGTATGAAGTCAACTTCATTGTTGACTCATGCCCCCGTGGCCATGGCATCCAATACCTTGTTCATTGGAAGGGTCACTCAGCAGATGATCACACCTGGGAACCAGCCTCCAATCTCACTCATTGCAAAGATGCCCTCCTTGACTTCCACTGCTCCCATCCTGCCACCCCTTGCCCTATGTCTCGCTTGGTCTTTGCCACTCTCTTCTTGTGTCCTCTCCCCTTTGCTTCCCCGGAGGTTAAGCTTTAGCAGGGGGGTAGTGTTATGACCTCACTCATGCCCCTATCTTTTCCTTCCTTTTTTGGCTCCTCCCCTATTCTGGCATTGGTACACATTCCAGACCACCTGCTAACAGCACTCACATGCCACATGATGGCAGTGCCAAGCTGTGTCTACCTTAGTAAGTGGTCCAGCCCCTGTTGCACAGCCCAATGACATCATCATCACACCATATCACACCATTATGGCACCATCCCACATCATCAGTGCCTGGACTACACAAACCAGTGCAGTGACTCCCTATGACTCGTTCACAGCCAGTGGCATAAGTCCCTCACTCCCATGTCCACCCTAAAGCACCCATAAATAGTAATAGGACATCAATATGTACAAACAATCTGTAACCGTATATAAGCCTGGCAATCCAGCCCCAAGATCCTCATTCGAGTTATCTTGGGTGTTACGTCCTCGCTCGCGCCCCCGTTCAACCCCTATCTTTTTCCCCTATTGCGGACGGTATTAGCTCTCGGCCTCGCTTACTAACAGCATTCACACGCCACACGATGGCAGCGTCAAGCTGTGTTTACCTTAGTAAGCAGGTCCAGCCCTTTGCACAGCCCTGATGACGTCACGATCACACCGTATCACACCATGATCACACCATCTCGCATCATCGGCCCCCGGGCTGCGCAAACCAGTGCAGTGACTCCGCATGACTCACCCACTGCCAGTAGCAGTAGTCCCTCGCTCCCACGTCTACCCTGAAGTCCTATATGTAGTAGTAGGAGTACAATACGTACAAACACTCTGTAACAGTATAAATAGCCTCACAATTGAGCCCCAGAACCTCATTCGAGTTATTCTGGGTTTTCCCCTTAGTCCTCAGTCGACGCCTGGGCCCTGCTAGCTCCTATCATCTCGCTATCCCCGCTGTCCTACAGCTCACTACACAGCCCCACCTAAGGGTTGTTTCATTATAACTCGAATCTCTCACGCTTCGCCGTCGCCGTCGCCACCCCGAAGCATCCAATAGTAGTGAGCTCCGCAGAGTCGTCGGCTGTTGTTACTAACAGCCCTCTGCCCCAGTGAACCCCGCCCAGATCTCAGTCCCACGTCCTGAGTACGCACTAGATATCGCCGCCCTCGCCGCCAGCACCCGGCTCTTTGTAGAAGAGCACCCCCGCCTTTTTGCCCAAGTCTTCGACCCCGCCTCCGCCGCTGCCCAGAGAGAGAGGAGGTTAGTAGGGGAGTACAGAGAAGTGAAGAAAGAGGAAGAGGAGGAATTAGTACTACCACCGTCCCCTGCCCCTTCCCCAAAGCGTGAGTCGATCCCGCCTGAGTCCGTCGACCCGAACGATTTCGAGGGTCCCTATCGCGACCCGACCTCACCTGAGACCCGCCGCCGCCTCGACGAAGAGTACCGTCATTGGCAAGAGAACCGCGCCCGGTTCCTAGTTGAAGAAGCCCGCCTCACACGCCACGAGAGAATCGCCGCAGCAAGAGCTGCCTGCCGCAACGCCGCCGCCACCCTCATCTGCCCAGATAATGGTCCGGGACGCCTACGCCCTCGCGCATCTTTGCGCCGCCCTCTTTACTTTTAGCCGCTTAATAGTAGCCCCTGCTACTATTTCAAATCAATCTCTCTTTTTTGCATACCTACATCTTTTTTTAGGTATACTTCTTGCCTTTTTCTGAATGATCTTCCAGCTCCTGCTGATTATGATAACCTTTCTCATTGTCTTTTTCGCAATTCTCATTACTTACTTTTTGCTCCGCCTTCTCTCTCTCGTCGCACGAGAACTCACCCCCCTTCAGTTTCAAGTCGCTATTCGCGAAGGGGCCTACTCCCTCACTTTCGGGTACGAGAGACAGGCCATTCACGCCGAAGAAGAACAGCCGCAACAGAACTACGGCTGGTAGATATTGAATAAAACCTTTTCTCTCCCCACACCCCGAGTGACGCAATATAGGTCAACTGTTTACGCGACTCCAACGGAAGGAGGACAAACAGAAACGACCGAGACCGATCAGCCGACCACAGATAGCAACGGTCAGATCGACCCCGTATAAGGCAACTAGGCACCCAGCCGTAATCGAAGAATATAGAAGAAGAACTTGGGTGATACAAGACGGAAAAAGGGTTCAGATCCAAAAGAAGCACATAGCATGCCACTATGTCAGCATCCACTCTCCAAATCCTCGGAGACCCGAACCTCACGTGGGAGGACAAGATTGCAGCCGTTGCCACAGAGTTTGCTACGCTAACGAAACAGAATCAGCAACTCTACAACGGGTGTATTGAAGAACAGAAGAAGACCGTGGCCCTGCTGAAAGACGTCGCCGCGTTAGAACAAACCATCAGTAATCTCAACAGCGCAGCCGCCGGCGGAGGGAAAGCGGCGCGAAAGGTAGAAGTTTTTGCCGATCCCGGAGATTACGAGGGATCCGTCGCCAAGTTCGAAGAGTGGTGGGCCAAAATTAAAGCATGGCTCCACACCAACCGATCGACAATCCTGCCGAAGAGTTACGAGGCAGTGACCGCAGTGCTCTCCCGGCTAAAAGGACCGAAAGCCGGGCCCTTCGCCCAAACACGACTTCGCCGCGGACAGAACTATACCTGGGATGAGCTCGTACAGGAGATGGAGAGTCTGTTCCGGTCGGTAAATCAGAAGGACTGGGCCATTGCCCAATTAGAACAACTCCGACAAGGCACCCTCCGGACTGATGACTTCTTAGTCTGATGGGAGGCGCTGTATCAAATGGCCAAAATAGACGACAGCCACGCCATTCGCCTATTGGAGCGAAACACCGCCCGTCACATTATCCTCCAGATATTCAAGGAAGGTGCCAGGAAGTCCACCCCGGCCGCCTACTTACAGAATATCCACGACGTGGGATGTGCAATGGAAGCCCTTACGTTTATTAGGGGCCGCCCGCAGCAGTATCAATCCCGCGGGGACCGAATGGAGGTAGACCGCTTCGAAGAGATGGACGAAGAAGAAGTCTTCGCCATAAAAGCAAGCCCTGGGAAGTGTTTCAACTGTAAAGGCACTGGGCACATGGCCCGAAACTGTAAGAAGCTGAAGAACCAGTGCGCGGAGTGCCATTTCCATGGAGGGGGACATCGATTCAATTGCCGGAAAAGGACGGCCCAAAGAATTGCACTCGCGCCCGATGAGGCAAGGGCTGCCCCGGTAGAAGAACGGGATTTTCCCACCACCGAGAAAGAGGAGAAGGGAAAAGGCAAAGCCTGAAGGACGATCTGGGTGTCCCACAGGCTAATAATAGTATTCATCTCTTGGCGGAACTGACTAAACTCGTAACCACGCTAACTGCTTTAGTATCTAACGTAACCGGTCTAGGGGGGCCTCCTAGCGAGCCCGGCAGGGACCGAGATACTAAACCTGTGCTTAATTCCCCTGTCTCTGCCAAGCAAATCCCAGAAATTCCGAAAATGTATACCAGAGTAATCCACAGGGGGAAAGAAATTAAATTGATCGTACAAATCAAACCCTCTCCTATGGCCAGGTATACTAACGCAGAAGCCCTGATTGACAGTGGGGCGAATCTAACCATTATTAGCCGAGACTTCGTAAAGAGGAATCGAATCCCCACGCTAACCACTTGCAGAAAGATAGTCGTTCATAATGCGGATGGCTCGGAAAACGCCAGAGGGGTAATTACGGAAGAAGTGAAGGTATATTGCGACTTCAACGGGCATAAGGAGTTACTTCGGGCGTACGTCTCGGAGATCGGAAGCAATGATCTCATTCTTGGATACCCTTGGCTGAAAGAGCATAACCCGCGTATCAATTGGAAGACTGGCCAGGTACAATTCATTGACTGCCCGGAAACGTGCAACTATGAAAGGGAGGCCTGAGGAATCCATCAACAGGAATTCGGGGAGGCAATTCATGCCGAGCAAAGGAGCTGAGAGAAGCATAATCAACCTGAATCCCCCAGAAAGGAACCCCTCCCACTCGTCCCAGACCAATATCGCCAGTTCCACCGAGTGTTCTCACAGAAGGAGTCCGAGCGTATGCCCCTACGCAAACCCTGGGATCACACAATCGATCTTAAAGACATGTTCAAACCAAAGAAGGGAAGGATCATTCCCCTGAGCCCCCAGGAACAAAAGGAGGTGGACGACTTCATGGAGGATCAATTAAAGAAGGGATATATCCGTCCCTCGAAGTCCGAGCAGACATCCCCTGTCTTCTTCATCCCAAAGAAGGATGGACAGAAGAGGATGGTACAGGATTATCAGTACCTCAACGAACACACCATTCGGAACAACTATCCGCTCCCCCTCATTTCTCAGCTCATTGATAGGCTCAAAGGGGCGCAATTGTTTACCAAAATGGATCTCCGATGGGGGTACAACAATGTACGGATTAAGGAAGGAGATGAATGGAAGGCTGCCTTCGTTTGCCACCGTGGCGCCTACGAACCCACGGTAATGTTCTTCAGCCTCTGTAACTCCCCTGCCACGTTTCAAACAATGATGAACAACCTATTTGCGGATATGCTGGATGTGGTGGTGTATATCGACGATCTTCTGATCTTCTCAAAAGGCACGGATCTAGCATTGCATGAACGGAGAGTGAAGGAGGTACTGGAACGGCTGGAAAAGAACAACCTCTTCGTAAAGCCCGAAAAATGCACGTTCTCAGTAACAACTGTGGAGTTTCTCGGTATGATCGTCGGACCAACTGGAATCGCAATGGATCAGGGGAAGGTAAAAGCCATAACTGATTGGCCAAGGCCAAACACTCTCAGGCAGACTCGTGCCTTCCTCGGGCTCGCTAATTTCTACAGGCGGTTCATCAAAGACTATGCAAAAATAGCGAGACCCCTGCATGATCTGACGAAGAAGGACGTAAGCTTCGAATGGACCCCTGAGTGTGAAGAAGCCTTCCATCGGCTGAAGGGACAATTCACCACGGCCCCCATACTCGCATACCCCGACAATGACTGCCGCTACCGACTGGAGAGCGATGCCAGTAATTCAGCAGTAGGAGCCGTACTCTCGGTTCAAAAGGAAGATCGATGGCACCCCGTAGCCTTCTCATCCCATTCTATGACCCCCGAACAGCGAAACTACCCCATCGCCAATAAAGAGATGTTAAGCGTCATATCGGCATTAGAGAATTGGAGGCACTACCTCGAAGGGACCACCCATGAGTTTGAGATCTGGAACGATCATCAGAATCTCACCTGGTTCATGACACGACAAGATCTCAATCGACGCCAAGCCCGCTGGGCGCAGTATCTCTCCCAGTTCAATTTCAAATGGTGCCACAAGTCCGGTGCGCTAATGACAAAAGCAGACGCACTCTCCCGGAGGTCGGATCTAGTGACGGAAGGAGGAGAGGATAATAAAGGAGTTCTTGTAATCCCGCCAGAGAAGATCGCGCAATTAGAGGAAGAACAGGACGAGACGGTCGAAGTGACTACCCCGGGTGATAAGCTCATTGATGAGATCTCCCACAGGACCACGCGTCTCCCTGAAAGCACCCTCAAGAAGCTGATGGCACAGGGGTATACGATCGAAGATCGGGTCCTAAAACGGAATGGCTGGATTTACGTGCCGCCCGATCTCTGAACACAGATCATCACCCTACATCATGACAATGCCACTTGCGGTCACCCCGGCATCCACAATACACTAGAGCTTCTTGCCCGATCCTATAGCTGGCCTGGAATGAGAAAAGATGTTGAGGAGTATGTGAAACGATATATGAGGTGCACTCAGGCGAAACCAATCAATCAGCCGCCCCAAGGGGAACTGCAGCCCTTACCCATACCAGCGGCACCCTGGGAGGACATCTCGGCAGACTTCATAACGGATTTGCCAGTTGCAGGGACACACGACGCTATCCTAACCGTGGTGGATCGCTTCTCTAAGGAAGTTGAATTAATACCCTGCCAGAAGACGTGCACAGCAGCGGAGTTAGCGGATTTATATCTAAACCACGTTTGGAAGTACCATGGACTTCCTCACTCCATTGTTTTGGATCGCGGGCCACAGTTCGCAGCGTCATTAATGACCTCCCTATGCAGCCAATTGGGGATAACGGTGAAAAAGTCCACTGCATATCATCCCCAGACCGATGGACAAACGGAGCGGATGAATAGAGAGGTCAGATCTTATCTTCGTCTATACTGTACTGAACAACAGGACAACTGGGCCCGATGGCTACCCCTGGCCCAATTTTCCCTGAATGCAAGGCAGTCCTCTGCCTCTAAGTTCTCCCCTTTCCAGGTCACACGCACTTACCAGCCGTGCATGGGGGTTGAACCCAGGGACACTAAATCGCCCACAGCATCAGAAGTAGCACGCGACTACCAGACTGTCCTAGAGCAGACCCGCGCACATCTCGAAGCAGCGCAAAAATGCATGATTGATACTGGGGACAAACACTGAAGCCCGGCCCCATCGTACAACCCCGGGGATAAGGTGTGGCTCGCCACCGATAACCTCACTTTACCTTTCCCCTGCCAGAAATTAACAGATCGGTGGATCGGACCTTTCCCCGTTATCGCCATGAAGGGACCCAATGCTGTTCATCTCCACCTCCCTTCCTATATCCGGATTCACCCCATAGTCAACATCTCCCGTACAAAACCTTATCTACTCCCACTCCCATCGCAGCCGGATCCTCGCCCCGGACCAGCACTTATTACTGACACCCGCGATGCCGAATTTGAGGTGGATTTTATTGTTGACTCCCGTCCCCGCAGCCGGGGAATCCAATATCTCGTACACTGGAAGGGCTATCCCTCATCCGATCGCACCTGGGAGCCGGCCTCCAACCTTACCCATTGTCCCGATGCGCTCCGCGAGTTCCATCGCTCCCATCCCGCCACTCTGCGTCCTGTCTCTCGCTCAGTCTTCGCTGCTATCTTTGCTCGCCCTCTCCCCTTAGCTGCCCCGGAGGTTCAGCTTTAGCTGGGGGGTAGTGTTACGTCCTCGCTCACGCCCCCATTCAACCCCTATCTTTTTCCCCTATTGCGGACGATATTAGCTCTCGGCCTCGCTTACTAACAGCATTCACATGCCACACGATGGCAGCGTCAAGCTGTGTTTACCTTAGTAAGCAGGTCCAGCCCTTTGCACAGCCCTGATGACGTCACGATCACACCGTATCACACCATGATCATGCCATCTCGCATCATCGGCCCCCGGGCTGCGCAAACCAGTGCAGTGACTCTGCATGACTCACCCACAGCCAGTAGCAATAGTCCCTCGCTCCCACGTCTACCCTGAAGTCCTATATGTAGTAGTAGGAGTACAATACGTACAAACACTCTGTAACAGTATAAATAGCCTCACAATTGAGCCCCAGAACCTCATTCGAGTTATTCTGGGTTTTCCCCTTAGTCCTCAGTCGACGCCTGGGCCCTGCTAGCTCCTATCATCTCGCTATCCCCGCTGTCCTACAGCTCACTACACAGCCCCACCTAAGGGTTGTTTCATTGGGTTTTCCCCTTAGTTCTCAGTTGATGCCTGGATTCCCACTAGCTCTAGTCACTCGCCCCTCTCCTTGCTGTCCTACAGCTCACTAGCAGCCCCACCTAAGGGTTGTTTCACACATCTCCGAACTGTGCACCCAGCACTGCCTCTGCCTCATTTCCATTTGTCTTAGTTCTTTTATTCATAACTCTACATTCCTTAGTGTACCACCCTCCAGCATAGTTCACCTCCATACTCCATCTTGATTACTGATCACCATGTTTCTCCATATTGCATTCATAATCACCTCCATTCCTTATTCCGAATTCTGCTACATACTTTAGTATATAAACACTACAAATTCCGAGTTGTACTTCAGTACGAATATTAACACAAGTCACCCTCCCGTGTTTGAGTCCCTTATCCCCTACCTCTGTCTTCCCTCTTGATGCTTCCAACCTCTGAAATCAAGGATGCAAGCCTTGGTAAGGGCACAACACACAAGTCCTGTGCCAAGTCCTTATCCCAAATCCTTCAATTATACCTACAGTACTCCAGCCCCCTCAGACTTACACCAGAGGACCAGACTTGACAACTGCCCCTTGAGTCCACCCCATTGTGGAGGGAAGACCCAAGAAGAATTGATTGGAGTTCCAACAATTACATGGGGAGTTTATATACTACTAGCTACCTAAGTTGGAACTCTGTCTGAAATGCATAAGGGCTGGCCAGGATATCAAAGATGGAAATGCAAGATGAAAACTGGCCTGGTCCATGCAAGCAGGGCAATGCTGAGGGGTATCAGCTATTGGTGTGGGATATGGTGATGAGTGATGGAGCAATAGCAGGGGTTCTGCAATTGGGGGAAAAAGGAAATATGGGAATCGTATGATATGTGGGAGTAATGCCATTGGCATGAGACCAGAGTGTGCAAGTATGGCAAGTGATGGCACCATCCATAGTCACTGTGGTGTCAGCTGCTTAGGTAAAAGGGGCTTTGTGCTACCTTGGTCAGGTGCCCTGATGCTGTAAGCTATTGCTGAGGTGGCATGGGAGCAAGGGTGGATGCTACCAAGTTGCAGCTCTGTGATGTGGGTACCTATGCCTAAAGAGGAGAATGTAGGAAAGAGTGCAAGAAAAGTGTAGTGCTGGAGGTACAAAGCATAACAATTGCCTTCCCCATTTTTTATCATTTGATTATAAGACCTATGACAGCAAGACTCCCCTTGACAACACATTACAACTCTCTCCTTCACTGCTGGCATTTGCCACTACTAGCCCTAGGCTTGACAGCTCAGGCTTGAGTTGTTTCACATAAAATGCATAACAAGGTCTTCATTCCATCCACCAGTCAGCTTGTGGCCTATAAAAGCCTGTCTCTAATATCAGGGCCATTTGCACCCTCCCCATCTATCAACCTCTTTGCCACTTGTTCTGCTATCTCAACCACTTCCCCTGTAGGCCTTGTCACCACTTGCAGTAGCACCACCACCTCAATTGCCTCAATGTTTGGCTCCTCTCTTGCACACACCACTGCTGTGACCATACCTACCAGTGATGCTACTACTTCATATGGACAGTTTGCTGACTGCACTAGCACAAATACTTCAGGCACCAGCTCAGTTCAAGGGGGACACAGGTTTTCTTATGAGCTCAATGACTACCAAATGTAATACTCATCTGTTGACCTTACTATGGAATACTGTTTTGGCTTTCAAAGCATCCAGTACAGTGGGGCAACAACTGATAAGATGACAATTGTCTGATGTGAAGATCTGTGTCACACATCTACATAACAAACACACCATATGTCATTGCCATAGTAGATCTCATGTTAACCACGGCACTGCCGACTTAACGTGATGGTTTGAAACCAACATTTTGGTAGGACTGGTTTCCGTGGTTTCAAACTGGTACCCACCAGTTTCCGACCATTTTCCAGTTCACTGATGAGGCCGAGCTCGGGTTGCTCGTGTTTGTTACTAGTTATTAGTAAGCCGTTTTTCGTATTTAGACATGTCTCTTGACGTTGTCGGCTTTGGAGAGATTTAGAGGATTTTATTTCCCCAGAGGACCAAGACGACCTGGTGGGTCTCACTGGCCGTCACGGCTTTCGAATAGTCGAGGGTTTGGCGTGGTGGCTGCGTTGAAGTTCTACAGTGATGAGAGCAAGCCTGAACAATCGATACATTCTCATCTCAACTCCTTCAAGCTCACTAATACTGCTCGACAGTACCGTTGGCTGGTGCTTGAGATGTGCCTATCTACGGAGCATATCACTAGTCCAAGCACAACCGGTTAAACAACACTCTAGTACGTCCTGCGATGACTTGTATGGGTCGGACAA
>JBBPTI010000498.1:0-13559 GCA_038093995.1 Tylopilus aff. callainus | reverse complement strand
GCCATAGAAAAAGAAGATTGGCCTTTGCCCTCAAGTACCAATATTGGACTGTAGAGGACTGGAAGAGGGTTATTTGGTGAGATGAAACCAAGATCAATAGGATTGGATCAGATGGACAGGAGTATGTGTGGAAAAAGAAGGGAAAAGACCTAATTCCTAGAGAGGTCAAAGGTACAGTCAAGTTTGGAGGAGGTTCTCTGATGGTATGGGGCTGCATGGGATGGAATGGAGTGTGTTACACTTTGTGTCTCTAGCACTATGCTTTTGCTCTTTTCTTCCCTACACTCCCTTCTTTAGGCATAGGTACCCATGCCACAGAGCCATGACTTGGTAACATCCACCCTTGCTCCCACACCACCTCAGCATACACTTACAGCATTAGGGCACCTGACCAAGGTAGCACAAAGCCCCTTTTATCTAAGCAGCTGACACCATAGCAACTGTGGATGGCACCATCGCTTGCCATACCTGCGCACTCTGGTCCCACACCAATAGCATTACCCCTGCATATTGTATGATTCCCTTATTTTCTTTTTCCTCCAATTGCAGAACTCCTGCTATGGCGCCATCGCTTGCCATCATATTCCATGCCAATAGCCATTATCCCTCAGTACCACCCCTTTTGTACAGACCAGGCCAGTTTCTGTCTCACATTTCCATACTTAGTAACCTGGCCTGCCCTAATGACTTTCAGATGGAGTTCCAACTTAGGTAGCTAGTAGTATATAAACCCCCCCATGTAATTGTCAGAACTCCAATCGATTCTTCTTGGGTCTTCCCTCACAAGGCACCCAGTTATAAGGAGTTCAGTTGATATCCCTTACCTTTGTACACTTTTGTACACCCTCCACTACGCAGCCAAAGGTACTTAGTGCCCAAGGTTGTTTCAGAGTGGAGGTTTTAAGTGAGGTTGAAGGGAGGATGGATGCTGAACAGTATGTGGCAATTTTGGAGGAAGGATTGCTGCAAAGCATGGAAGAATCTGGCATTCCTGAAAATAACATTATCTTTCAACAGGATAATGATTCCAAACATATCTCAAAAAGAGCTCAGGAATGGTTCCAGGAGCAGAACATCAAGCTTCTAGATTGGCCTACACAATCCCCAGACCTTAGTCCCATTGAGCACAGTTGGGGTCACCTTAAAAAGTACCTTTTTGGTTATCCTAATACACCTACTGGAGTTCATCAGTTATGGAATAGGGTGGTAGAGGAATAGGGCAAAATATTTGTGAAAGAGTGTCAAAAATGGATAGAAAGTATGCCTAGAAGGATCCAAGCAGTTATCAAGGCTAAAGGAGGTCATACCAAGTACTAAATACCATATTTTGTACAAAGTCAAACAATTGTCCAAATGAGTGGTTGTTTTGAAATTGCTGCCATTCAATCAGATTTCATCCAAATCTTTTGCACTATAGACCAATCCTGTAGCCAAGAGTAAAGTCTTCATTTCATACACCAATAGTGTGAGGTAAGGATTAGTGATTGTTAGGGAATATTGCCATTAGTGAAAAACATGCAAACATTCAGACAATTGTTTGAGCCACTGTAAGGAAGTCACCTGATTGCACAGACTTGCAGCTACATAGACACCTCTTGGACACATAGATGGACAATTCTGAAGATCAAATATATATGGTACTTGAAAGTTACAAGACCTCTGTCACATATGTTGCATAGACCTGATGAGTCATTTGCATAGACACTAAGGCAAGTCAAGATAAGTGAATTGTGACTGATCAAATTAGGAAGGCATACCACACAGACTCAATGGACTATGAATGGACTATGCATGGACTATGAAATGGACACACCATATTCATTTCATCACATAGGTATCCATTCATTTGATTATTTAGTATTCTCTTTTACCATTTGGGCAAGCATTTGTTGTGCCAGACTCATACTTGAGGGGGAGTGTTGGATATTTAGCTATTCACTGCCAACTTTCCTTATTTAGTGCTTACCTAATTCTTGGTACATCGCACTGTAGTTACTGTAGTTCTTACTTAGTCACTTACTGAGTAGCTGACAGGTATATTTCTATAGCTAACTAATATAGTCACTTATTAAGTAGCTAACATATCTTTCTCACCATTTTAAGAGCATGGAAGCTGAAAAGGTCACCAGAACAAATGACCCAAATATCTATAACAAAGATTGATTTTTGGAGCCTTAAATATGTTAGCTATAAATAATATAGATATATTCCCCACTATTTTTAGATCCTAGGAAGACAATGGTAATATTGGCTGAGCTTGAAGAAATCACTGGAACAAATGACCCTCTCAAATGAAGATTGATTTTTATAGAGTCAAATATACTAGCTAAAAATGAGATAGACATCTTCTCCAGCACTTTTAGACACTAGGAAGATGATGGTAATATTGGTTAATCCTGGAAAAATCACCAAAACAAATGGCTCAACATAACCCTCTACTCCTATAATAAAGATTGATTTTTGTAGCCTCAAATACACTAGCTACAAACAATATGGATGTCCTTCCCACTGTTTTCAGACCCTAGGAAGATGATGGTAATATTTGCTAAGCTCAGAAAAATCACTGGAGCAAATAACAAGACTATCCTCCCATGATCCATATATATGAAACCTGCTAGGATGTCAAAGTCCAGTCCTCCAGTATAAGTCTGAGGGGGCCAGAGTACCATATGTATAGTTGAAGGGTTCAGGATAAGGACTTGGCACAGGACTTGTATATTGCACCTGTTATGCCCTCACTTGTGCCCCTATCTTTTTGCCCCTGTCTCTACTCCCATTTTGGTTCTAGTACACTGTCCAGCCTGCTTACTAACAGCACTCACACACTACATGATGGCAGTGCTAAGCTGTATCTACCTTAGTAAGCACCCCAGACCCTTGCATAGCCCCATGATGTCACCATCACCTCACATTGCACCACTATGGCATAATTGCATGTTATTGGCACCCAGGCTGTGCAAGGCAGTGCAGTGACTCCACATAACTCATACCAGGCCAATAGTATAAGCCCCACATTCCCATGTCTACCCTAAAGAAAGCCATTCATAGTAATAGCAATGTAAATATGTACAAACCCTGTAAATATATATAAAACTAGCAATCAAGCCCCAAGATCCTCATTCAAGTTATCTTGGGTTTTCCCCTTAGTCCTCAGATGACACCTGGGTTCCCACTAGCTCTAGTCATCACTGTTCCTGTTCACTAGCCCTGCTGCTCACTGCCCCTAACTAAGGGTCGTTTCATTATAACTCAAATCTCTTTTGCTTCGCCATTGCCACCCACCACCCTGAAGCCCATTGCCAGTAGTGAGCTTTGCAGAGTCATTGGCTGTCATTACTGACAGCCCTCTGCCCCAGTGAACCCAACCTAGCTTGCTGTTCTGCATCCTGAAGGAGCACCCCCACCTATTCACCCAAGTTTTCGATCCCACCTCTGCTGCTGCATAGAGAGAAAGAAGGTTAGTAGGGGAACACAGAGAAGTAAAGAAGGAAGAGGAGGAGAATCTAATATTACCATCATCCTCTTCCCCCATTGTTAAGTGTGAGTTGACCCTGCCTGAGTCCATTGACCCAAACAACCTTGAGGGGCCCTACTGCAACCCCACCTCACCCAACACCCACAGCCACCTCAATGAAGAGTACTATCATTGGCAAGAGAACCATGCCCAGTTCTTAGTAAAAGAAGCCCACCTTGCCTGCTGTGAGAGAATCACCACAGCAAGAGCTGCCCACCACATCACTGCTGCCATTCTTGTCTGCCCTATTGACAGTCAGGAACACCTTTGCCCTCATGCATCTCTACACCACCCTCATTACCTTTAGCCAACTCTTAGTAGCCCCTGCTACTATCACCTCTTATCTTCTTGTTCACACCTATCTACATCTATTAACAGGTATCTTCCTACTACACCCCCACCTTTTTAAATAATTGCCCAGCTCCTGCTGGCAATACTTACTTTCTTGACTGTCTTCTTCTCTTGTCTTTTTCTTTACTTCATTCTCCATCTTCTCTCTCTCATTGCACAAGTGCTCACCCCCCTTCAAATCACTGCCGATATCCACCCAGGAGTCTACTCCTTTACCATCAGCTATGAATGACAAGCCATCTACACCAGCAAGGAGCAACCAGCATAGGATTTTGGCTGGTAGATATTTTTTGAAATAAACTTCTTGACCCTTTAACCCTAAGAGACATGATAGGGCAAGTGTTTATGAGATTCCACTGGAAGAAACAGCAGAAGAACAGACCGAGACTGATCAGCCAACCACAGATAACACTGGTTAGATCCATGCTGTACAGACCCACCAGACACCCCACCATAATCAAAGAATACCAAAGAAAAACTTGGGTGATCCATAATGGAAAGAGGACCTGCATACCCAAGATTCACATAGCCTGACACTATGTCACAGTCCACACTCCAAATCCTTGCTGACCCAAACCTCATGTTGGAGGACAAGATTGCTGCCATTGCATTAGAGTTCACCACGCTGACCAAACAGAATCAGCAACTCTACAACAGGTGTGTTGAAGAACAGAAGAAAACTGCCACCTTTCTGAAAGATGTGGCCACATTGGAGCAGACCGTCTCTAATCTTAACAATACTGCTGCCACAGGAGGAAAGGTGAGTCAAAAGGTAGAAGTCTTTACTAACCCCAGAGATTACAAAGGATCCATTGTGAAGTTCAAAGAGTGGTGGGCCAAGGTCAAAGTGTGGCTCCATATCAACCAGTCCATCATTCTCCCAAAAAGCTATGAAGCAGTAACCACAGTCCTATCTCAGCTAAAGGGACCAAAGGCTGGGCTGTTCACCCAGACATGCCTTCACTGCAGACAAGGATATACATGGGACAAACTGGTACAGGAAATGGAAAGTCTCTTTCAATCTGTCAATCAGAAGGATTGGGCCATCACCCAACTTGAACAACTCAGGCAAGGTATCCTCTGGACTGATGACTTTCTGGTCCGATGGGAGGCCCTCTACCAGATGGCTGGCATTGATGATAGTCATGCCATCTGCCTCCTTGAGTGAAATACAGCCCAACACATTATCCTTCAGATCTTTAAGAAAGGAGCATGTAAGTCCACCCCTGTGGACTACCTCCAAAACATCTAAGATGTTAGTTGTGTGATGGAAGCCCTCACATTCATAAGAGGGCATGGACCCAGCTTCCAACCATGGGATGATCAAATGGAGGTAGACTGGTTTGAAGAAGCAGACGAAGAAGAAGTGTTTGCAATCTGTGGAAGCCAAGAAAAATGCTTCAATTGTAAAGGGACTGGGTATATGGCCTGCAAGTGTAAGAAGCCAAAGAAGCAGTGCCCAGAGTGTCATTTCCATGGAGGAAAACACCAGTTTAGTTGCCAAAAGCAACAAGTAAGGAAAGTTGCCCTTGCTGAAGAAGAAGCACGCATTGCGCCAGTCAAAGAACAGGATTTTAACCCAATGTCAGAAAGGAGCAGAAGGGAAAAGGCAGAGCATAAGGGATGATCTGGGTGTCCCACAGGCAAATAATGACTCTTTCTTGGTGGAACTAATGAAGCTTGTCACTATGCTAACCAGTTTAGTATCCAATGTGACTGGTCTAGAGGGGTCTCCTAGCGAGCCTGGCAGGGACCAAGATACTAAACCTGTGCTTGATTCCCCTATACCCACCACTGAAACCCCAGAACCCCTCAAACTATACACACGGGTGATACACAAAGAAAAAGAGATAAAGCTGACCATATGCATTAAGCCCTCTTCTGAAAGCAGATATGTAGGAGTCTGTATGCTCATCAACAGTGGGGCAAATCTCATGCTCATAAACCAAGACTTTGTGAAGAAGCATCAGATCCCCATGCTAACAGCCTGCCGGACCATTATTGTCTATAATGCAGACAGATCTGAGAATGCAGAAGGGAGGATCACAGAAGAAGTGGAAGCATACTGCAATATTAATGGATATTGTGAATTGCTATGTGCATACATATCCAACATTGGGAACAATGATGTTATACTAGGCTACCCCTGGCTCCAGGAGCATAACCCCTCCATAAACTGGAAGACAGGACAGATCAAATTTGCAGAATGCCCTGAAACTTGCAACTACAAGTGAATGAGTTGGCAGGGGCATCATCAAGAGGTGGCTGAGGTCGCCCATGCAGAAGAACAGAGTAGAAAGAAGGAGGAGCATTGACAGTCAACCACAGACCAGGTCCTCACCTTGGTACCCTGTTGTTATCACCAGTACAGTCAGGTCTTCTTACAAAAAGAATCAGAACACATGCCACTACAAAAGCCCTGGGATTACACCATTGAACTAAAGGAGATGTTCAAGCTGAAGAAAGGACAAATTATCCCTCTCAGTCTGAAAAAGCAGGAGGAGGTAGAAGCCTTCATGGATGACCAGCTCAGGAAAGGATATATCTGCCTGTCAAAATCTGAACAAACATTGCCTGTATTCTTCATTTCAAAGAAAAACAGCCAGAAAAGGATGGTACAAGACTATTGGTACCTCAATGAACATACAGTGCAAAACAACTACCCCCTCCCCTTAATCTCCTAGCTCATCAATAAATTGAAAGACGCAAAGTTGTTTACTAAGATGGATCTCCGATGGGGGTATAATAACGTAAGAATAAAAGAGGGAGATGAATGGAAGGTGGTGTTCATATGCCACAAAGGGGCCTATGAACCCACAGTAATGTTCTTCAGTCTCTGCAATTCCCCAGCAACATTTCAGACAATGATGAATAACCTTTTCCATAACATGCCCAATGTTGTTGTATATATTGATGACCTCCTTATCTTCTCCCCAACTGATGATCCACACACCCATGAGAGGTTGGTTAATCAGGTGTTGGAGCAGCTAGAAAAGAACGATCTCTTTGTGAAGCTGGAGAAGTGTTCATTCTCCACAAAAAGGATAGAGTTCCTTGGAATGATTGTAAGTCCAGAAGGAATTGCCATGGACCCAGCAAAGGTCAAAGCCATGGTAGACTGGCCAGCCCTGATGACCCTCTGGCAAACACAGGCCTTCCTAGGACTGGCAAACTTCTATCACCATTTTATCAAAGGCTATGCAGAGATCGCCTAACCCTTGCACAATCTTACAAAGAAGGAAGTTGCCTTTAAATGGACAAGTGAGTGTGAAAAAGCCTTCAAAAAGCTAAAAGGGAGGTTTACCATGGCCCCCATACTCACTTACCCAGACAATGATTGCCAGTATTGCCTGGAAAGTAACACCAGTAACTGCGCAATGGGAGCAGTCCTGTCAGTAGAAAAGGAAAAATGATGGCACCTGGTAGCATTCTCCTCTCACTCCATGACCCCAGAGCAATGGAATTATCCCATCACTGACAAGGAGATGCTCAGCATGATCTCCGCATTGGAAAACTGGAGACACTACCTAGAAGGAACATGACACAAGTTCAAGATCTGGAACGACCATCAGAATCTTGCCTGGTTCATAACACAGCAAGATCTGAATTGGAGACAGGCACAATGGGCACAATACCTCTCCCACTTCCATTTCAAATGGTGCCATAAAGCCAGGATGCTAATGGCAAAGGCAGACATGCTATCCAGGTGTGCAGATCTGATAAGCACAGGAGAAGAAGACAACAAGGCAATGTTAGTGATTCCCCCAGAGCAAGTAAGACAGGTACAGGAAGAGAGAAATGAAGGAGAAGGGGTTGTAATCACTACCCCCAGAGACAAACTAACCAATCAAATCTTACATCAGACCATGTGCCTTCCTGAGGTAACCCTCAAGAAGCTGATGGCACAGGGGTATGAAATTATAGATCATGTGCTCAAAAAAAATGAATGAATCTTTATTCCCCCTGACCTTCGTACCCAGCTAATGATGCTCCATCATGATTATGCAGCAAGTGGACACCCAGGAGTACTCCAAACCTTGGAACTCCTTGTGCAATTCTATAGCTGGCCAGCCATGTGAAAAGATGTAGAAAGATATGTGCTGGGTTGCATTCATTGCACCTATGCCAAAGCCAGTAATTAACCCCTGAGGGAAAAGCTACAACCTCTCCTAATTCCTGAAGGGCCCTGGCAGGATATTTTGGCTGATTTTATAACAGACCTATCCTTTGCTAATGGGTATGATGCCATTCTCACAATGGTTGATCACTTCTCAAAGAAGGTGGAACTCATCCTGTGCACGAAGGAATGTTCTGCCACAGCCTTGGCAGATCTCTACCTATCCCATATGTGGAAACATCATGGCCTCCCCAACTCCATTGTTTCCAATCATGGCCCACAATTTGCCACCTCACTCATGAAATCCCTCTGTGCTCAGCTTGGGATTTCTGTAAAATTATCAACAGCTCATCACCCACAGATGGACAGACAGACAGAGAGAATGAATTGAGAAATTTCCTCCTATCTTTGTATGTACTGTGCTGAATGACAGGATGACTGGGTGTGCTGGCTGCCATTGGCCCAATTCTCCATAAATGTGAAGCAATCCACTGCTTCCAAATTCTCCCCTTTCCAGGTCACATGCACCTATCAATCCTGTATGGGAGTAGAACCCCATGATTCCAAATCCCCTGCCACATCAGAGATTGCACACAATTACCAAACTGTCCTATTGCAAACAAAAGAGCACTTATCTCAGGCACAAGATTGTATGATCACATCTAATAACCATCAGTGCACATCAGTCCCCGCTTATGCAATTGGGGATCGGGTCTGGCTAGCTACCAATAACCTTACCCTACTGTCTCCCTGTTGAAAGCTCACTGATTGATGGATTGGCCCCTTCTCCATCATCTCTATAAAGGGCCCTAATGTGGTGGAATTGCACCTTCCCAGCTACATTCAAGTTCATCCCATTATCAATATATCCTGCACCAAGCCCTATGTCACCCCTCTCCCTCAGCAACCTGATGTTGCTCCTGGCCCCACTACCATCACTGACAACCGCAACACTGAGTACAAGGTCAACTTCATCATGAACTCTCAACCCCACAGCCAGGGCATTCAGTACCTCATCCACTGGAAGGGCTACTCTATTGATGACCATACCTGGGAACCCACATCTAACCTCACTCACTGTCCTGATGTCCTCCATGCCTTCCACTCTGCTCATCCATCTGCTCCTTGCCCTGTTTCTCACTCGATCTTTGCTGCTCTCTTCACTTGCCCTCTTCCATTTGCTCTCCCAGAGGTTGAGCTTTAGTAGGGGGGTAGTGTTACACCCTCACTCACGCCCCTATCTTTTTGCCCCTGTCTCTACTCCCATTTCGGTTTTAGTACACCATCCAGCCTGCTTACTAACAGCACTTACATGCCACACAATGGTAGCACCAAGCTGTGTCTACCTTAGTAAGCACCCTGGACCCTTGCACAGCCCCATGATGTCACCATCACCTCACATCATGCCACTATGGCACAATTGCATGTCATCAGTGCCTGGGCTGCACAAGGCAGTGTAGTGACTCCACATGACTCATATCAGGCCAATAGCATAAGCCCCACATTCCCACATCTACCCTAAAGAAAGCCATTCATAGTAATAGCAATGTAAATATGTACAAACCCTGTAAATATATATAAAACTAGCAATCAAGCCCCAAGATCCTCATTCAAGTTATCTTGGGTTTTCCCCTTAGTCCTCAGACAACGCCTGGGTTCCCACTAGCTCTAGTCACCACTGTTCCCATTCACTAGCCCTGCTGCTCACTGCCCCTAACTAAGGGTCGTTTCAGCACCCTTACCAAGGCTTGTGTTCTTAATTTCAGAGGTTGGAAGCATTAAGAGGGAATACAAAGGTAGGGGTAGATAAGGGACTCAAACACAGGAGGGAGACTTGTGTTAATATTCATACTGAAGTACAACTCAGAATTCATAGAGTTTATATACTAAAGTACATAGTGGAATTTGGAATAAGAAATGGAGGTGATTATAAATGTAATACAGAGAAATACAGTGATCAGTAATCAAGACGGAGTATGGAGGTGACACTATGCTGGAGGGTGATATACTAAGGAATATAGAGTTATGAATAACAGAACTAGGACAAATGAAAATGAGGCAGAGGCAGTGCTGGGTGCATGGTTCAGAGATATGAATTCCAGAATCTAATCACTTACAAGTTACCTAGTCAAAGCTGTGCACAGCCCAATATGGTACAAATTATGGTTTGGATGGCACATGGGATGTGGTAAGGATATCTTGCATGAAAAAGTAGTTCAAATGATGCAGACTTTGGAATTGTGCTAAAGTTTCCAGGATTTGCTATAGGGGTTCCAGAATGGATATGACATAGGAGGTGCTAGGAACCATGGAGGCATTTTTCCTGGGGGTTTTAGAGCCCTCTGAACACACTGATAACATTTAAAAGACTGGGAAAAACTGCAGTTATCAAGATACAAGACATTCATGTCTCACCACCTTGTCTGATTTTTATCTCAAGAACCTGTCCACCAATTTTCATGCTCAGTAGCTTGATGTCATATCCCACAATTTCACTAAGTCTATCTTCATATTTCCAGTCCTATGTCCATCAATCTCCAACAATATTCCCTTATTTATATTACCTTGTCTATTTGGACTTTGACTCATTGTTTTACATTTCATTGTTAATAAGCTTTCACTTAGTGCTTAGAGTTCAGCCTGTGCTTTGCACAGCTCTGGCACTTGCACCTCTAGTGCACTGCTTCAGATCTTGGTCTATTCTACCTCTGTCTTACTCATCTATGTTCTTTGTATATAAGCTTGTAGATACTCTGTTGTAACCTCAGTTCAAATATTGATTTAGTTCCCTCCTCTTTGAGTCTGATAGCTTGACCTCTGTTCTCCCTCTCTCTCTTGCCAATGAGGCTAGGAGCTCAGCAAGGACATGACACATAAGTCCTGTGTTGAAGCCTCACCCCTTCAACCTCTGTTCAACTTCCACTGTACCTCTGGTACACCTCTGTGTGCCCTTATGCAACCTCCAACCCTTTGACCACCTCTGCTGCTCAGACTTGAGCCAGAGAAGTCATGAACTTAACACTTGAAATGATTACATCAATGGCCTCTATTTTATGCTATCATTTTCAGTGCCATCCTCCATCTTGAGTTCAGAAACTTAATTCTAATATGCCTTTTTAGTTCAAGTCTCAAGTCTCAATGGACATGAATGGTCAGACTACCGCAAGAAGATGATTCAGGTAGCGCGAGTAGCTAAAGGCACCACATCACCAGCTGACTACACCATTGTACTTGCAATCATTAAAACTAACCAGACGCCCACTAAGCCCTCTGAACTACTCTGTCTCACTCACTGGCGATTACGAGTCGCCAGGCAACTCCTGAGTCTGCTCACACCCCCCAGAGCGATTCCACAAGGCTAGTAAAGCCTGCGTAAGCCTCACGTGCCAAGTGAGCAGCATGGATAGCAAATGTGCGACCACAGTAGTCCACAATGCAGCCACGGTCAACGACGAGACCGCTGATGCTGCAAACCCGAATGCGAAGCATGCTGAGCCAACGAAGCCAGCAGACAGGTCACACATACTGGTCAAGACCCCACCAGCCGAGATGACTGCTATGCACGCCAGACCGACGCCGAGCGAAACGGAATCACACAGAGAGGACCGAAGAGAGGTGGCAGGCAGCGTAAAGGATGCTGAAAAGGGAGTCAGTGATGACGCACCAAGAATGTCAAGCACGCCGGTCGAGGGGGAGCGGAATAACCAGCCGAAGGTGACCGGCTGCGCTGACAAGGGCGAAAAAGGGCACCGACAAAGCGGCTGAGGACTGTGCGACAGGGCAAGATGGCCCAGCGCCAGTGAACGGTGACCGTGACAGTGATGACGCAGGTGTTGACCACACCCCGACAACGCCTATAAACAGCAAAAAGACCTGCAACGACGATGTCAGGCAAACAGAACACATCGGAAATATACCAGACGAACCCAGAGCCTGTTGCTCGAGGGGGAGAATGGAAGGTCGAGCAACGCACCGCCTACTGGATGTGAAGAGGACGTGTCGAGCATGCCAGGCGAGACAACGGATGACAGAGCGTCGCAAAATGTCAAGGCCGAATCACCAAATGTTGAGGTGATCCCAGAGCACGCTGTACATGATCCTGGAGGGAGTGTAGGGCAGCTGAAAGCCCAGACGAGTGACCCGACAGTGGACGAGGACGAGATCGAGGGCATAGAACAGAGGTTGACGACGTGTCGAGACGTGTCGATCAAGGAGGAGAGAGGTAGCGCATTGGCGCGTACACGATCGACAACAGCTGGTAGAAAGAGAAGTCAGCACACACGAAAGGTCGACTGCAACTTACCTGAGGAACCCCCAGACCCATCTCCACCACCCGACGAGCCAGTGAATGCAGAGAATGCACCCCAGAGCCTGCAGCTCGAGGGGGAGTGGATAGCAGTGGCGAGCAGCGACATAGAGCACGATGGCAATGAAGCAGGACCATCAAGGGATGACGAGGGCCCTCGAAACGTGCCGAAGAAGTCTAAGGACACATCAGAGAGTCAGGGCAAACGATCCGAGCAGGGGGAGAACGAAAACTCACCCAGGAGAGCTCAGATCGAGCTAGACGAACTTGACGCGACCGGAGCGTTGCCAAGCATCGAGGAGGCAGAAAACACGTCAGGAGTGCCGAGACACGACGAGGCCACCAGGGACGCGCCGAAGAAGCTGCGGGATACGTCAGGATGTGAGCACGAACGCTCAAAGCGAATAGTAGTGGAAGACGCACTTTGGAAAGCTCGAAACGAGCCGGATGACCCGGGAAGCAGAACGGCCACATGGAGCAACACCCAGGATGACCAAGAGGCCCCTAGAGATGGTCAGGACGAGCGCACCAACGGAATGGACGCACCAAGGCCGGATACTGGACCTGGAGGTTACCCAGGCAAGCAGGACGAGTTAGAACGTGTCGAAATCGATTGGAGGTACGATAAGGGTATTGGGCGCGATGGATGTAATGAGAGAGCATGGGGAACGGACGGCGCAGCGAGCAATGCGCACACCAACTCGAAACGAGTTGATCCGAAGGTCCTAGCTGACATCGAGATGATTCTGCGCGAACACGGCAAGTACACAACAGACCATGCACCCAGACTGTCCACACCACCTCCTGAGCACCACAAACGGCTTACCGCACAGCCAAATCCGCCACGTCGTCGAGGCAAACTGAAGTCGACACCTAGATGGGTCAGTCACACCAGACGGACTTACCCACTTACCAGGCCGCATCCAAGCTAATTGGGGCATATATAACTGACAGAATACATTAGACATGGCCCATAGACGATATAGAGGCGACCCCGAGGCGCGAAATGCGAAGGCGGCGACTCTACAGCTGATCGAAGTCGAGAGCGCGCACCAAGGGAGCTCAAGTGAATAGCCGAGCCGCGACTTCCATATATGGACACCGCACCAGCACAGCTGCGACGCAACAGACGTCATATGGACATCATTTGGACATACAATTCGGAAACAATCATCTATCGGAACACATTATAGGTATATATCCTTTAGATTTACATTTATCATTTAACTTTGCCAGATGTCACATATACACGTAGTACACCTCCATTTGAG
>JBBPTI010000497.1:0-13564 GCA_038093995.1 Tylopilus aff. callainus | reverse complement strand
CTATATCTCATCATCCCTTGGGCCAAATATTTTGACTAAGAGACCATTTTGTAGCCAAGAGCAAGGGCTATCTTTCATTTACCCACAGTTAAGCGAAATTCCCACAGGTGGTGAAACAACTCGAGCCGGAGCTGTCAAGCCTAGGGCTAGTAGTGGTGAATGCTGGTAGTGATGGTGAGAGTTGCAACATGTCATCAAGGGGAGCCTTGCTGTCTTAGGTCTTACTAGTCGTACAATGAGAGCGGGGAAGGCAATAGGCATTTATACAGCAGCCTAGTCGATAGCCTCCAAGACCCTAGTGGTGCAGCAGCATTGTGGGTCTAGATCTAGTAGCTTGTGAGGCCACTACCCATCAATGATAAGCTGGGGTCTAGGAGGGTAGCAGCTAGGGTTTATATACTGTTACAGTGTTTGTATGGATTTGTATACTATTACTACATATGGTCCATCAAGGGCCGGCTTAGTTACTGTATATGGTCTGTGGAGTTTATGGGTTTCTGTGGGTCAAGGGAATGTCTTGGTCCATGCGAGTAGGGCTATGCTTGGGGCAGTGCAGGGCAGTGTGCAGCTGTGCAGGGCTGTACAGCGTAAGGCATAGGCTGTGGTGAGGGTGAATGACTATTGGTCATGAGTCCATATGAGTCATGCTGGTATCTATGCGTGAGTATCACTATAGGCCAAGGTATGAGGGCGGTGCGATGGCGAGCGATTGTGTGGCTGTGGTGCAATATGGCGTGATGCAGGACTGCGAAACGGGACCAGGAAATGTGGAGTGCTGAAGGTGATGTCAGGGCTAAGGGTTATGATTCAGTGACATACCGTAGGTGAGTCCATAGGATGAGAGCCAATGTGTGAGCCTATCCGTGGCTGCAAGCTGTATGGTGGTGAGTGCATGCATAAATGCTGGGCAACTGTAAAGAAGTCTGGGATCTCTATATCTCTATGGGGCAGCATTGTCCATGAGTGCTGTGGTCTGCCTTTAGGGGCCATGTCTTATCTGGGGCACGAGGGCTGTGCCAAGTAGCTATGCGTAAAGGGTCTGGATCGTATCACGTGCAGGTCATGTGACTGGTATGAGACTGTTCCGCGAGGCATCACTGATAGATCAGGTGACCGTGGGACTATAGGTCACGTGCAGGGAGCCGTAGTAGAAATAATGGCGAGTGGCGACTATAGGGTGATGAGGGACGAGGAGCACTATATCGTAGGACATTGTAGGGAGCTGGAACGGTAGCGAGGGAGTGTAAGCAACTGAGCTTAAGGACCAAAAGCGAGGAAAAAGTAGAACAGGGCCCGTGCATAGCATCAAGTGCGGTGTGATCGTAACAGGTGGTTATGGTGTGCTTCACACACCACATCTGGGTTAGGCATTGCAACGGTTTATGGAGTCACTGTAGGTACCTGTGCCACAGTGCCACAACTTGGTAACATCTGCCCTTGCTCCCATGCCATCTCAGCATAGGCTTATAGCATTAGGGCACCTGACCAAGGTAGTGCAAAGCCCCTTTTACCTAAGCAGCTGACACCACAACAACTACAGATAGTGCCATCACTCACCATACTCGTGCACCACAATCCCATGCCAATGGCATTACTCCTGCATATCGTACAATTTCCTTATTCCTTTTTTCTCCAATTGCAGAACTCCTGCTATTGTGCCATCTCATGTCACCCTATCCCATACCAATAGCCATTATCCTGCAGTACTGCCTCTCTTGCATGGACCAGGCCAGTTTTTGTCTTGCATTCCCTTACTTAGTAACCTGGCCAGCCCTAACACTATTCAGATGGAGTTCCAACTTAGGTAGCTAGTAGTATATAAATCCCCATGTAATTCATCGGAACCCCAATCGATTCTTCTTGGGTCTTCCCTTACAAGGCACCCAGTTATAAGGAGTTCAATCCACTTCTATGCCTTTCATACACTTTTGTATACCCTCCGCTATGCAGCCAAAGGTACTTAGTGCCCAAGGTTGTTTCACTTGCTCTCTTGTTTTAGGATACAACTGGCTCACCCACTATAATCTGTTGATTAACTGGGTTACAAGCAGTATTTTGTTCCATTCACCTGGACAAGCCATGCCTGCCCCACTTCTGAGCTCACCTCTGCAGCCCCCAATCACATCACCAGCTGACCTGCCTACATCCAATGCACTGTGTTTCTTCAGTCACATAGTTCCTCCTATCACATTTGTCAGTGCACCTGCTTTCACACTGGCATGTTGCCTAAAGGGTTCTGTCGAGTTTAGTCTTCAAATCCATTCCAAGGAGAGTAATCTCCATTCCTCCATGACCTCTACAGATCCAGTTGATCTTTCTGACATACCTCTGGAATACCATGATTTTGTCAATGTGTTCAGTAAGAGCAAGGCTTCCATACTAGCTTCCCATTGCAAATACAATTTAAAGATCAACTTGGAAGAAGGAACCTCACCTCCCCTAGGAACACTGTACTCCCTTTCCCCCACAGAGCTTGAGGCCTTTCAGACATTCCTTGATGAACACCTGAAGACCAGCTTCATCCAGCCCTCCTCCTCTGCTCACACTGCCCCAGTCCTCTTTGTTCACAAGAAGAATAGTTCACTCCACCTTTGTGTCAACTTCTGAGGACTCAACAAGATCATGAAGAAAGACCAATACCCTCTCCCACATATTTCTGACCTCCTAGACACTCCAAGCCAAGCCAAGATCTACTCCAAAATTAATCTCCAGCACATGTACCATCTGGTCCACGTCACTGAGGGTGATGAATGGAAGACCTCATTCCGGACACACTATGGCTTATATGAGTGGCTAGTTATGCCTTTTGGTCTCACAAACACCCCTGCTGCTTTCCAGCATTTTGTGAATACTATCTTCACAAATCTCCATGATGTCTGTGTAATTGTTTACTTGGACAACATCCTGATCTATTCTGCAGACAATGTTTCCCACAAAGAACATGTCCATGAGGTCCTCTGATGCCTCCGAAAACATGGACTTTATGCCAAGCCTGAGAAGTGTGAGTTTCACACTGACTTGACTGAATATCTAGGCTACTGTCTTTCCCCTGCCAGATTGACTATGTCTGAGGAAAAGGTTAAGGCAGTCCAAGATTGGCCAGAACCTCATAAAGTAAAGGACATTCAGTCCTTCTGTTACGATCTACCTACCGGGTCTAGGATCCCGGCTCTTTTTCTTTTTGCCCCCTTTCCTGTATTCCATTTCTGAATCGCCCCGCATGCTTACTCCTTAGTTCTGACTCACGATACGCTCTGATCGTATCTGACTCATATCTCTTCTTTCCCTCTTGTTCTCTCGCATTCTATAGGTTACCTAACTCCGACGGACTAGCCAGTATATAGGCCTATCAGGCACAACCCTGTAGCTCCAAGCTAGTCTTCCTTGTTATCTATCTCCTTCGCCCCAGACCTCAGAGCCCGCTAGAGTTTGTCTCTTTGGCTTGCTAGCTTCAGATCTAAGTCCTCGACAGACAGAGGCCAGATAAAGCCCCTTCGTTAGTAAGGGCATCGATACATCGTCGCTCCGTGCTATTCAAGGCTAAGGTCTACGTCCTACCCGGACCAGATCTTAACAAAAGACTAGCTTTCTCCCTTACGCGGGTTGCCCTTGACGCAACCCTTCCCCCACCACGTCCCAACAACCCAACCTCCTCGCCTTCCTTCGAAGGAACCGCTCCCCTTCCCCTTCCTCTGAGTCCGAACTGCCCCACTCCCCATCCCCTGACGACAACGACCCAGACGAACGCCTGAGCGAAACAGACGAAGAAACCAGACAGCTCACCAACGACTTCAGCTCTCTACTCTCTCTACCATGCCCTCCCACCCCACCTTCCCCTCTCCCCTTACAGAGACCCGTCGTATTCCGCAACCCAACCCCACCACCACCACCCCTTCCCCGCAGTATGTCCTCCGCCAAACCTGTTGAGCTGAGAATTGGAATGCCCGAGGCGTATGATGGATCGCATGCGAAAGCCAAGAGATGGCTAAACGCGATCAAGACCTACTTGTTGGTGAACGATGAAGTTTACAACAAGGAAGCGAAGAAGATAGCCTTCGCCCTCTCCTACATGATGAAAGGACCTGCTGCCACTTGGGCCTCTACCTTCCAGTCCACTGCACTCGCTTCAAACTCTTTTGGAACCTTCGCTGACTTCGAGAAGAAGTTCCTCCTCATCTTCGAACATGCCAACACCGAGCAGGAAGCCCTGAACTGGCTTTCTACTACGAAGGCCCTGAGTCTGAAGCGCCCTCACCCTGACACCGATCCCCTTGACTACTACTCCACACTTTTCTCTATGAAGATGGCCAAAGCCGGACTTGATGAAACCAAGGACGCCCCCATCCTCATCAGCTTTTTCGCAGCCAGACTCCCCACCCCCCTCATGAGACGAATCTACTCCATGGACACCGTCCCTACCACCCTCTCCGACTGGCATAAGCGAGCCAGGCAGTTCAAATCCCAATGGGACCAGGCAGATCGCATTGCTCGTCTTGGAGCCCCTACCCACTATGTTCCCCCTCAGCGCCGCAACCCCCCTCGAGACCCCAACACCATGGATGTAGATCGACTCTCCTTTGCCCAAGAGGCCGAACACAAGAGAAAGGGACTCTGTTTCTCTTGCCACAAACAAGGACACGTCTTTCGAGAATGTCCCTCTTGCCAGAAACCCCTTCCCCCCATCCGACGAACCACCAGGAAGATAGAAGCCGCGGCCTCCTGGAATGACGAAGAACCCCTTCAGAAAGACGAAGAACCGATGAACGTTGGGCAATTAAGTGCCATGTTTGATAAGAAAGCGGGTTTTCAGTAGGGAGGGTTCGAACGACGCGGACCCCTCCATCTTATGTATCCTGTGAATGTAAATCTCTCACCTTGCCAATCAACCTGATTTACCTTGAAGGAACGCTGAAAACCGTCGCAACCCATGCCCTTATTGATTCAGGAGCAGAGATAAACTGCTTAGACTGGAGTTTCGCCTCCCAGAAACAGATACCTGTAGAACGAATTACCCAGACCATCCTAGCCCAAAACGCCGACTCCTCCCTCAACTCCCGAGTCCGCTACGTCGCCTACCTCTTTGTCACCATAGCAGGGATCACCCAAAAGATCTGCTTCTTCGTACTACGACTTGGAAGACAGAGTGTTATCCTAGGACACCCCTGGCTCCGAAATACCAACCCTGACATTGATTGGAGTAGAGGCACCGTTGCCATTGACCCCGCCCTTGATAAAGGACACGAACTATACTCCCACCCCAGACCTCCTCCTCCCGCTATACCCATCTCCTCTCTCTCCCTAGCCGAGGAAGGACTTCGAAGCTTCCTAGCACGACCATCAGCAGAACAATGGGTCGGGGATACCACCGGATATTACACCACTCAGAGAGTCCTCCACTACAGACAGACACACCACCCCTCGCACCCTCTTACCCTCGAATTGGCCTGTATCTCGCAGGCCACTGATCTAGCAATCCAAGCCGAACCAACCCCAAAGACCGTCCTCCCTCCCGCATACTCCAAATTCGCCTCCGTCTTCGAAAAAGAATCTACTGCCCACGTACCCCCCTCCCGACCCTATGACCATGCGATCACCCTTTCCGACTCCTTCGTTCCCAAAATTGGGAAACTCTACCCTCTCTCCCCCAACGAACGAAAAGCCACGGACGAGTTTATCGATGAAAACCTAGCATCCGGGAAGATCCATCCATCAAAGTCTCCCCAAGCTTCTCCCTTCTTCTTCGTCAAAAAGAAGGATGGAAAGCTTCGCCCCTGCCAGGACTACCGATACCTGAACGAACATACTATCCGTGACGCCTACCCCCTTCCCCTCATCTCTGAATTAGTAGATAAGGTGAAAGACTCCTCCATCTTCACCAAGTTCAATGTATGATGGGGCTATAACAATGTCCGCATCAAGGAAGGCGACCAATGGAAGGCGGCCTTCATCACCCACAGAGGTCTATTCGAACCAACGGTCATGTTCTTTGGACTGACGAATTCCCCCCCTACTTTCATGAGATTCATGAATGATTCTTTTCGTGACATGATCGCTGAAGGATGGCTTGTCATTTATATGGACGACCTCCTTATTCACTCCCCCACCCCCGAACTAGATGAGATCCGGGTCCGCCAAGTCCTACAACGAATGAAGAAACTGGACCTCTACCTCCGACTTGAAAAGTGCACCTTCGCTGCCTCCCAGGTAGAATACCTCGGGATGATCCTTTCGAAGGGACAGATTGCCATGGATCCCGTTAAGGTCAAAGGGATCGCTGATTGGCCCACCCCCTCCTCTGTCAAAGAAGTCCGATCTTTCCTCGGCTTTGCCAACTTCTACCAACGATTCATTTCTTCTTACTCCAACATCGTCGCCCCCCTTCTCGAACTCACCCGGAAAGACTGCCCCTGGTGCTGGACCCCCTCCCAACAGTCCGCCTTCGACTCCCTCCGAGATAAATTCACTTCCCAACCAGTCCTCTCTATGCCCGATTTAAACCGCCCCTTCGCCATTTCCACCGATGCCTCCAAGTTTGCCACTGGAGGTGTGCTCCTTCAAGCTGACTCTAACAGAGATCTTAAGCCCTGTGCTTACATCTCCCAGTCCTTCTCCCCCGCCGAACGGAACTACGACATCTTTGACCGGGAGCTCCTCGCCATTATCCGCGCCCTGAAGACTTGGCGACAGTACCTCCTCGGCTCCCCTTTCCAAGTTCTTGTTCTCACCGACCACAAAAACCTCACCTACTTCCGCAAACCCCAGAACCTCAACCGCCGACAGGCCAGATGGATGCTGGACTTGTCAGATTACGACCTACGCCTCCAACACATCCCCGGCACCCAACTAGCCGCTCCTGACGCTCTTTCTCGTCGCCCTGATCATATCCCCTCCTCCCCTGACAACTCAGACATTACCCTCCTCCCTGATAATCTCTTTGTCCATCTCATCGACCTCCAACTAACCTCCTGACTCCGCTCCTCTTCAGCCTCCGACCCCCTTGTCCTCGACATTGTCCAGGCTATTGAGGGCAACCTCCCATCCTCCCTCTCCTCCCGCCTCTCTGACTGGAAGTATTCCAATGGGATACTCTCCTACCGCGACCGCATCTATATCCCCGACTCTCCTGGACTACGGCAGTCCATAGTCTCCTCCCACCACGACCACGAATCTGCTGGCCACCCTGGCTTCCTTAAGACCCGCCAACTCGTCGCCCATGAATTCTGGTGGCCTGGTCTGGCCTCCTTCATCCGTAAATACATTGAAGGATGCGCGGTCTGTCAGCAGAATAAAGTAAACACCCACCCCACTCTCCCCCCTCTTACCCCTATCCCTTCCTCCTGCTCCCGCCCCTTCCAACAGATCTCCTGTGACCTGATCACTGACCTTCCCCCCTCCTCCGGATTCGATAGCCTTTTGGTCGTGGTCGACCATGGGCTTACAAAGGGGGTGATCCTCTGCCCTACTACGAAAACCGTCACTGCCGAAGGGATTGCCCTTCTTTTCCTCGCCAAAGTCTATACCAGGTATGGACTGTACGACAAGATCATCTCTGACAGAGGCCCCCAGTTTGCCTCCAACTTCGCCCAAGCCCTCGGAAAACTCCTGAAATACGACCTCGCCCTCTCCACGGCTTACCATCCACAAACCGACGGAGAAACCGAACGGGTAAACCAGGAGGTCGAAACCTACCTTCGAATCTTCTGCGGAAATAACCCCACCCGATGGTCGGACCTCATTCCCTTCGCAGAATTCACTCACAACCACCGCCCCCACTCCGTCACAAACCAATCGCCATTCTACCTCATGATGGGGTACGAACCACAACCGATCCCCACCATCTCCTCCCCTACACCCCTCCCTGCCCTAGAAAAGCGAATTGCGGATCTAAATGCCGCCCGAAACGAAGCTCTGGCTGCCCATGACTTAGCAGCTCAGGTGATGAAAGCCCGTAACCGCAAAAACTACTCCCCCTTCCGCAAAGGAGATAAGGTTTGGCTGGAAGCACGAAACCTAAAACAAACCCACACCTCCCCTAAACTCCTCAGTAAGCAGGAGGGACCGTTCACCATCACCGAAGTGCTCTCCCCTATCACCTTTAGACTCCGACTGCCTCGCACCTGGAGGATCCACCCAGTCTTCCATGCCTCCCTTTTATCCCCCTACCATGAAAACGATGTACACGGCCCGAACTTCCCTAAACCACCCGCTGACCTCTTAGGCGGCGAAGAGGAGTATGAAGTGGAACGGATATTAAAACATCGAGGCCCCCTCTGGAACCACAAGTTCCTGATCCAATGGAAAGGATACCCGCCAGAAGATGACTCATGGGAGCCCGAGTCCAACTTAAAAGGGACCCAAGCCCTCCTCGCTGAGTATCTCACGACCCATCGCCTCCCTCCCCCACAATGAACCCCTCCGAAAATCCCTCCTACTCCCTTGTCCTTGACGCCATCATGCAGACCGAAGTTCCGGAGATGGCCAAACTCGTCTTCTTTCCCAGCACCGACAATGAGATCCTTATGGACCTCTTCTTACGAGATCCCCGCTATGTCGTCGCCCTCGAACATCTCATACACCCTGATTCGCCTATAGGACAGTTATGCACCTCCTTCCTTCAGATCGAGGGATTTTATAACTTCTCCGAACATATAGAATTACTAGATCCTATCCCCACCCAAGCCCACTCCGTCGTTAACTCCCTCGCCATCCACTGAGAGCGTGCCTCTCGCGGTGTTCTGGCCGCCTTGGTACAGCTAGGAGCGCTGGACCTGTGTATTGATTTAGATCGTAACCTGGAGCGCCTCTCCAGAGTCCTCCCTCCCTCTCCTAACCCGAATCACCCCGTCCCTACCCCCCCTCGATCCCCTTCTTCTTTTGCTTCTGCCTTGATAGAGGTGGACGACACCTTAATCATTGAAGAAGACCTAATCTCTCCAGAGGACCTACGAAGACGAGCCCGGACTATCTTAGCAGACGCCCTGCGCAGGCAGGCTGAAGTCCCCCTTACCCCGAATCACCCCATGTATCGCAACTCTTGCTTCCATTGTCGACGCATCGGACACATCAAGGCCAGGTGCTTCCGTTACCAATGCCCAGCTTGTCATCTTTGGGCCCCGGACCATTTGATCACCGATTGCCCTGCCTGCACCCTTATCACTGCGTCCCACACAATGTGCACTCATTGTCACCGAAGGGGTCACTTCCGGACTCACTGCCCTCTCTTCCGCCCGGCTCCACCACCGTCTTCCAGTTTGTCTTCCTCCTCCTCACGCTCCATCTCTTCGTCTTCCGCATCCTCGTACTTCGAGGCCCCAACCCGCATGCAGCACGCCCCCTCCCCAGACATCATACGACCAGTCAGGCTCTTTAACCCCTCAGGAAGTCCTCGAGGAAGGACTTAGTGAGCTCGGGGATCTCACAGGCTAAGCAGGAGGTAATGTTACGATCTACCTACCGGGTCTAGGATCCCGGCTCTTTTTCTTTTTGCCCCCTTTCCTGTATTCCATTTCTGAATCGCCCCACATGCTTACTCCTTAGTTCTGACTCACGATACGCTCTGATCATATCTGACTCATATCTCTTCTTTCCCTCTTGTTCTCTCGCATTCTATAGGTTACCTAACTCCGACGGACTAGCCAGTATATAGGCCTACCAGGCGCAACCCTGTAGCTCCAAGCTAGTCTTCCTTGTTATCTATCTCCTTCACCCCAGACCTCAGAGCCCGCTAGAGTTTGTCTCTTCGGCTTGCTAGCTTCAGATCTAAGTCCTCGACAGACAGAGGCCAGATAAAGCCCCTTCGTTAGTAAGGGCATCGATACATCGTCACTCCGCGCTATTCAAGGCTAAGGTCTACATCCTACCCGGACCAGATCTTAACACCTTCTTAGGCTTTGCAAACTTCTACCAGCATTTCATCTGTGGTTACTCCAAAATCACCATTCTCCTAACCTGCCTCACCTGCAAGGGTGTTCCTTGGCATTTCTCTGATGACTGTCATGAGGCTTTCCACAAGTTGAAAGATGCCTTCACCTCTGCCCCTATCCTTACTCATTGGTTCCCTGATGTGCCCATGATCATAGAAACTGATGCTTCTGACTATGCTATAGCTGGTATCCTTTCAATCCACTGCCCAGACAAAGAGATCCACCCTGTCAGATACTATTCTCAGATGTTATCATCACTGGAACTCAACTACAACACTCATGATAAGGAACTACTGGCTATCCATGAGGCATTCAAGACTTGGCAGCATTACTTTGAAGGTTCTGCCTTCCCAATCAATGTTGTCACTGATCATAAAAATTTGGAATACTTTGTGATGACCAAGCTCCTGACCCACTGTCAAGCCCAGTGGTCAGAGTTCCTCTCTGGATTCAATATGGTCATCTGATTCTGCCCTGGTCACCTTGGTGCTAAGCCTGATGCCCTCACTAGATAATGGGATGTCTATTCCAAAGAGAGGAATAAGGACTATGCTCACATCAACCCACACAACTTCTGACCAGTATTCATTCAAGAGCAGCTTGCTGCATCTCTCTGAGCCACCTACTTCACATCTCTGGTCCTCTGCACAGGAGTACTTGTTGATGTCGAAAGGCTCCATAATGACATCCTCTCCACCCTTCCCTCTGACCCATTGGCTACTGTGTACATGTCTGGTTCTGAAACCACAAACTCCCAATGGTCTATCAATGCTGAAGGCTTCCTATGCCTTGATGGTCACATCTACATACCTAATGCTGACAATCTCTGCCTATGCATCCTCCATTACAAACATAACCATCCATTATCCAGACATTTCAGACAAAACTGGACATTAGAACTCATCCACCATGAATATACCTGGCCAGGCATTAGAACATTTGTAAAGGAGTATGTTTCCTCCTGCACTGCCTGTGCTCACATGAAGGTTCCTAGAAACAAGCTATATGGTCTACTTAAGCAACTCCCCATCCCAGAACACCCATGGAATTCCATCTTGATGGACTTCATCAAGCAACTTTTAGCTTCTTCCAGCCATACTGCTATCCTAGTCATCATCAACTGCCTTTCAAAGCAATGTATCTTCATTCCAACAACAGACACAGTTACATCTCCAGAACTAGCTAAGTTGTTCTTGATGCATGTCTTCTCCAAACACAGCATTCCATTTCACATCACATCCAATTGAGGTTCAGAGTTCATCTCAAACTTCTTCCAGTCCCTCAGAAAAGCCCTTGACATCCAGCTGCATTTCACCTCTGGATATCATCCAGAAGGTGATGGACAAACTGAGCGCATGAATCAAACTCTCAAACAGTACCTGCATGTCTATTGCAACTATCAGCAGGATAACTGGTCTGAATTACTACCGCTTGCAGAGTTTGCCTACAACAACTCTCCTAATGCAACTACTGGTGTGTCACCTTTCTTCACTAACAAGGGCTATCATCCAAACATCTCTGTACATCTGGAATGAGACCTTACTTCCACTTGTGCATGTGAGTACTCAGTTGACCTTGATTTGCTACATCAATTCCTACATGAGGAAATGACCTATGCCCAGGAGCAATACCAAGGACCTGCCAATACCAAGCAATCTCTGGCTCTGGACTTCAAGCCCAGAGATTAGGTCTTTGTGAAGGCTAAGTACTTCAGGTCAACCAGGCCATCTAAGAAGTTATCAGAAAAGAACTTAGGGCTATACAAAATCATTGCCCGGGTGGGTACCCACTCCTTTACCCTCTGTTTACCTGACACAATGAAGTCCATACATCTGGTCTTTCATGTGTCTCAGTTGGAACCTTGTGTTCCTAACACTATCCCCAATCACATACAACCTCCACCACCTCTGGTTGAGGTAGATAGAGAACCAGAATATGAGATTGCTGAAATCTTAGACTCCAAAATAGATCACAGACAAAGGAATTGCAAACTACTATACCTAGTACAGTGGTTAGGTTATGAAGGTACAGACAAGGAAACCTCTTGGCTGTTGGCCATGGAACTTGGGCATGCATTGGAACTAGTATTGGATTACCATCTCTGGTACCCTAAGAGGCCCAGACCTCAGACTTCAGTCTAAAATGACTCAATTTAGATACAATGTGGTATGTATGTACAGGAGGGCCAGCAAGACAACTAAGTCCAGACTACCTACTCCTCACCTGACATCTCCACATTCTCCACATCATCCAATGCTCCCATGCCCTCCTCTGCAAACCCCTCTGGGACCACCAGCTCCCTCTGTGCACCCCTCTCCAACCCCTCTAACTCTTCCTTCAAGTCAGACTCATTGTCCATAACCTCCTCTGATGCCCATCCTCTGTACACTTCCTCTGCCATCAGCTGGATGAGCTGGTCCAGATACTGGTTTTGCTGGTCAAGATGCTGTCCAACCTGGTAAAACTCATCCTGCATCTCCCTCATCACCCTCATGATCTCCTGACCAACCATCACCAAAATGTCCTCTCCTGTGTCTTCTGACTGCTGCTTCTTGCACAGCACTGTGATCTCCTCCACCTCACTATCATCTGCTGCTGGCCACTTCCTCCACTTCACCAGCTTCTTGTCCCCTGGCCATATACACCATGCTTTCTGGTCATAACACTCCTAGCAGGCTGTAGTTGTCTTCAAGCCCTTACAGAGCACACACTCCACCCCCTTCTTCATGCACCAGTCATAGTCAGGCAATGCCCACTGCTTACCCTTTCCCTTTGTCATGCTTTGCTCTGCACAAACCTCCATAGCCTATTTCTGTCAGCTCTGGCCAATGCATTTTCAAGGTTGTACTTACCCATAACTTGGCCACCTCTTTGGCCTCCTTGCAATGCACCTCCTCCTCTGTGATTCTCCACTGCTCCTCCTCCACAATTCTCTGCCACTCCTTTGCTGTGGCCTTCTTTCACACCTCCTCCTCTGCCCTACACCTCACTGCCTCCTTCTTCACCAGATGACAGTGCTTGCACTCTGTCATCTTCACCATGAGTTGCTTATTGTCATTATGGTCACTCTCCTCAAGCTCTTTGTTATGCTAGTTGCAGATATCAGTGATGTTGTTCACAGACATGGTAGGCATAGTGGTCTAAGGGACAAGACATCTGTCTCAACAGGTTTTATATCCCAGGATCAGATGATCAACAAACTTTCAAACTCCAACTTTTCAAGCTCTGTATTGTCCATACTTACAGCCTTCAGGGGTTTAGCCCTAAGAGGGGGATACTGTCATATCCCACAAATTTGCTAAGTCTATCTCTGTATTTCCAGTCTCCTGTTCATCAATCTCCAGACTTACTTTCTTATTTATACTACCTTGTCTATTCAGACCTTGACTCATTCCATTTCACATTTCATTGTTAATAAGCTTTCACTTAGTCTTTAGAGTTCAGCCTGTGCTTTGCACAGCTCTGGTACTTGCACCCCTGGTGCACTGCTCCAGATCTCGGTTTACTATACCTTCATCTTACTCATCTACATTCTCCATATATAAGCTCATAGATACTCTGTCTGAACCTCAGTTCAAATATCAATTTAGTTCTCTCCTCTCAAGTCTGACAGCTCAACCTCTGCCCTCTTTCTTCCTCTC
>JBBPTI010000496.1:0-13566 GCA_038093995.1 Tylopilus aff. callainus | reverse complement strand
GACTTATTGACGGACTTGCATCCGGTTGACCGGTCCTACTGTACAAGATAAGAAGGGGGGGTGTGAAGGTAGAAACAAAAGGGGCACAGAGACCGTACGAAAGGACGTGAGATGTAGGGATACCACCATAGAGACGTACCACTCTCTACAGCGCGACACACAAGTCCTGCACCAAGTCCTTATTCCGAACCCCTTTCAATTATATTTATGGTACTCTGGCCCCCTCGGACTTACACCGGAGGACCGGACTTGACATCATCCAAGCTTTTTTCTGCCAATATTTATTATGCCTGTTATGAATGCAATGTACTTGATGCTATACTTGGGCCCTGCTATGCTTTTTCCTTGACTTTGGCCCTTAGCTCACTTGCTTGCACTCCCTTGCTACAGTTCCAGCATCCTATGATGCCTCTACTATGGCTCCCTGCACATGACTTATAGTTCCATGGTCACCTGACCACATATAATCTATCAGTAGTGCCTCACAGCACAGCCTCACTCTTGGTCACATGACCCTGCACATGATACAATCTAGACCCTTTGCACAGCCACTTGGCATAGCCCTCATGCCCTATGCCTAGGCCCAGCCCTTATAGCAGACACAGCACAGATATGCAGCCATATGCCCTTATGAGGATACTCCTGAGATACAAACCCTGGACTCCCTTGTAGTTGCCCAGCACACACATGAATGAAGGCACAGCTCATGGCTTAGTCACCACAGTATGGCAATGGCTCTTACCTGACAGATATGCCCACAGTATGCTATCAGTTACAACCCTTAATCCTGACACTGCCTCTGGCACTCTGCATGTTATGCTCATGACTATGCTACATACCATTTCTTCCCTACATCCCCTTATACAGGTATTTGTACTCATGCCCCATGGCCATGACTTGGTCCCACCTGAGTCCCTTCGCACACTGGCTACCAGCTATTGGGTATCCACAGCATTCTGGGCACTGGACCATGGTAGAGTAAAGACCCAATTACCTGAATACTCACGCCACCTCAGCCATTGCCAACCCACAGCAGGGATGGCACTATCGCATGCTGTAGAGATTGGTGTGTCTCTATGGTTATATATCACTTCCTTACCCTATTTTCATTGCTTCCCATTTTTTTCAGTTGATTCATTACCTACTAGAACAGTTTGGTTGGATTATTTTAATCTTTTACTGACCAGACTTCTATTGACTAGTCAGACTACTTTTCCATGACACAGGACATATTAAGTATTCCTAACCTGCGATATTCCTATATTTACTTCTAGTTCATTCAACTTATTTCCGATCAGATATATTGGATTTGAAAGGGGAAATCTCTGTCATCACTCTTTTATCCTCTTTTGGATGAGTAGCTAGAGTTTGGATATACCCAGACTATAAAAATTTGTACTTGTCATTCTGAAATAGCAGCTACTGTTTGGCTCACATCACGCACCACTCAGGACTGTCTTCCTCCACCATTTTCGCCTCCATACTGTTTCTTAGGCTGTACTGACAGTCACCTACCTTTCTATGACTGGACTACTGATTTCTACAAGTCCGGACTACCACCAGACTATTTGTATGCCCCAAGACTTCACTCAGGACTTACCCTCTTTCCACAGAGTCCCTTTGGGGTGAACATACATTTGCTCCCCCCCTTTACTCAGACACTCCCTGGTGGCCAGGACTAGCTGGTATTTTACCTACCAGTCCACTCACCCACCTTTTAGTCTTTTCAACTGGAGTCCACCACAAGAGACTCTGAAAAGGGTTCCAAATGAAGTCTTAGGCTGACACCACACCACTTAGAAATAGAAAATTTACTCACAGAGTTCTGGAACCTTGAAATCTCAGACAGCTCTGAATTTTTCAGACAGGTGTCTCCTAATGATGTGTGGCATAATCATTTGACCCTTCCTGAGATCTCCTCTTTAGGAAGCATCTTACCATCAGAAGGAGACACAGCTTTCATAACTGAAGAAGATGACCACTCTGATTGGCCAGTGCACACTTGCCCTTGTCCTAGTTTCTCTTTTCCATCAGGGGACACACAGCCATCAGAGCCTATACCTGCTATTAGCACTGCAGGGTCTGATTGCCTCAGAAGTGAGGAAGTTTTTGCTAATGAAGTGAGCTTTGGACATCTAGTCCCCAGAGCATTTATACATTCAACTCCCTAGGCTGCAGGGGGGCAACAAATTGGACTACCCTTGAGAAAAGACCCACCTTCGCCTTGCACTCCTGAGTTGCCACTTACTTCCCTCTCATCTTCATTATCTGCTTCTCTCTCTTACCTCCTCTGCCCATCTCTATCAATACCAAATTTTCCAGACTATAGAAGCCCTGACTGGTCTATTGTGACACCAGCCGCCAATGTCCCTAGACAACCTCTTGTCTAGCCACAACTTCCTCCTCCTCCTCCTCCAACTTGAACCAACCAGATCCTGCTTCTGCTTAATCCCTCTGTTCCAATGGCCAATATAGTCCAGATGCCACTTTGGGGGACTCAGAACACCCCCAAGTTTGATGGCAAGACACCATCTGTGTTGCCTAGGTTCCTTGAAGACATAGATGAGCTTGGTACTGCTGCAGGTATCACAGAAGGACAAAAAATTCATGTGGCTATCCAGTACATGGACTTAGAGGAGTCTGAAGGATGGGAACTCCTTGATGAAGCCACAGCTACACCACCAAGTTGGACTGATTTTGTGAAAGTAGTGAAAAAGTTATACCCTGGATGTGAAGGAACTAACTGTTATTGTCAAGCTGATATTCAATATTTAGTCCAGGAATACCAGGCCAAGCCAATGTGCACCTTAGAAAAGCTGGGAGAATTCCAGTGCAAGTTCCAAAAGGTATCCAAGTTCCTGATCATCAACAAGAAGCTCTCAGACCTGGACCAAGATGTGCTATTCTTAGCCAGACTACCTGCAGATTTGGGAAACCAAGTCTGACAGCATTTGCTAATTACTAAAACAACTCACCACCCATCAGACCCCTACCCAATCGACAATATTGTAGAGGCAACACAATTCCTTCTCACAGAATTAGCCCTGCAACCGCTCACTCTAGCCAGGACTACTTAGTTGGCTCAGCCTTACTATCCAGCTTGGGCCTTGCCCATGGTGACTCCTCAATTCTTTCAAGCCCCACAAACTTCAGTGACCCCTAGTGCTCCTGTAATCAAGCAGGAGCAGGTAAATATGCAGCAGTCTTCAAGACCAAGAGAGTGCACATTCTGTGGTGATACAGCTCACTTCATGAATAGTTGCCCCCACATCAATGGGTACCTGCAGACTGGGAAGGCATCTCGGGGTACCGACAGTCATTTGTATCTTCCCAATGGGAAATGGATTCCCTGGATTCCTGGGACATGCTGTCTCAGGGACTGCCTAGACTGGCTGGCAGCACAGTCCAGTTTGACCCCAATGCTGACAGTCACTGCAGGCATCATCTCCCTTTCATTTCCGGACACTGATGCAATCCTAGACATTGACCCATCGGTCTTGACGACACTGGTCACAAACTCATGGGATGATGATGAAGAGACTCAAAGTCCGGATATGAATGACCCAGACTTCAAGGCTTATTTATTGCACACCTGGGTGAACTTTCAGGCTGATTGGGTAAAAGAGAAAGGTAAAAAGGTTCATTTTGATGGAGTTGAAATACCATCTTGGAAGCCTGGATGCCCTAGCCCATGGTCTCCTTCTGTTGAAAGGATTGTAACACTGGATATATCAGTGAATCAGACTTCATTACCAAAACCATCCCATATGATGTTGATACCATCAGCATTGAAAGTCACTCCATCACTATCACCACCGAATATAGCACCTCATGCTGCCCCAGCATACTCTTCCTTACCATCCCCTGCCAGTCAATTCTGGTACACATTTCCTCTAGAGGACGAAGCAGCACCAAAGAAAATATTAGACTGTGTTTTGGCCACTACTGTACCTATCCTAGTTAAGGAGCTGATTTCTGTAGCCCTGAAAGTCCAGAAACAGTTCTGAGACCTGTCCACCATGAAGCACATCCTGGTGACAACTGGTGTAGTATAGGTGAATGAGCTCACTGGCAGAGATCCAGGAGCTGTTACTAGGCAGTTTGGAGACAGTGTTACCTGGAGTGATGATGGCCTCATCATTGCTCACCATAGCATCCCCCTTAGGTCCTTTGAGGTGAAAGTCCTAGGAACCTCACTATCCATTACTGGAGTATTGGACTCAGGCTCAGAAATTGTGGCCATGCCTAAATGGGTATGGGAGACCCTTAATCTTCTAGTCTGGTCAGACCATATTATGACCATGTCCAATGCAAACACCAATACTGAATTGATGATCGGAGTCATTGAAAATCTTTGATTGGACTTTGGTGCCAGCGAGGTTTGTGTCCAGGTCTAGGTCATCCCATGCACCAACTTTGACTTGCTACTTGGCCGACCATTTCATTGTCTTATGAGCACCATGAAACAACCTCGGGTGCTAGGCACTAGGAGGTGTGGAGTAGAGTGTAGTGGAAGTGAAGTGAAACGGAATGATGAGTCAATTTCCTAGTATGCGGATGCCTTGTGAGGGAAGACCCAAGAAGAATTGATTGGGGCTCCAATATAATATAGGTGGTCTTATATACTACTATAATTGGGATTCAAGCGGAGCCTAAACTAGGTGAGGGCAAGCATGAATACTAAATATGGAAGTGCGAGATGAAAACTGGCCTGGTCTGTGCAAGAGGGGTGATGCTGTGGGCTAAACACTACTGGAGTGGGAAAGGGTGGCGAGCGATGGCACCATTGTGGGGTTAATGCCATTGGAGTGGGAACAGATGGCGTACTATGGCATGTGATGTGCGAGTATTGCGATTGGGGTGGAAACCAGTGGCGACATATGGTGCCATTGCAACTGTGGATTGCCTAAGTGCTGCAGGGCAGCATCAGTACCTGGGTAATCAGGTCTTTACTCTACCATGGTCCAGTGCCCAGAATGCTGCGGATACTGTGCATAGCCAGTGTGGGGAAGAAACTCGGGCAATACTGAGTCGCGGCGCTGTGGTGTGGAAGAAGGGGACTAAGTAAGGGAATGTAGGAAAGAATGGAATGTAGCCATGAGTGTAACACACCACCACTAATGACTTTCCTGATGGCTTACAGAATATTACACTCTGGAACCCAAATTCTGGGAAGGAGTACAAGTTGCCCACCTGGTCTTGGACTGAGGGGTGCCCCCAATGTAGGTGTAACCTTCCATGTGCTAACCACCAATCCATCATTGAGATGGGTTTTTAAACATTGATGATCCACCAATTGGTTGGGGAGATTTTCCCATATATTGTAATCAATTTCTTCCTTCCTCTCCAACTTCAGTTTTATTCTTACCAACCCAGACTTCATCTTTGTTCCATAGACTGGACTCCCAGACTTCTCACTTTGCCTTCCTCTCATCTACTCAGTCTTCTCTCTTGCTTCACCACACTTATGCCTTTCATTCTACATTTTCCTACAACCATAATACCCATGCATGGGCTTATAAGCCTGTCACCAAAAAGGTATGGCCAGTCATGGCCCCTCTTGAGGAGGAGTACCATGTGCTGTGCCATTTGCCTGATAATCCGCTTTCTGGACTTATTCCATTACCTATGCACCCTTCTGACTTTGTCCCTGAAGAGCATTTTACTCAGGAGTGTGCTGATGCTTTAAACCTCAACCCTGCGAAGTGGCTATGGCCCAAAGAAGTCAGACTAGTCTGGTGGATTGTCCTCAATCACAAAAAGGCCTTTGCATGGGTCCCAACTGAGCAAGGATGCTTAGACAATCAGTACTTTCCACCAGTGAAGATTCTGACCATACTGCATACGCCCTGGGTCCTCCATAACATACCAATTCCCCCATCTTCCTAGGACCAGGTCATTCAAATAATAAAAGACTGTATTGCTTCAGGGATATACAAACTGTCTACTGCAGCATACCACTCCCATTGGTTCTGTGTGCTCAAACAGGATGGAAAGTCACTCTGCCTAGTCCATGACCTCCAATCCCTCAATGCCATCACCATCCAGGATTCATCAGTTCCACCCTTTGTCAAACACTTGGCAGAATCATTTGGCAATAGTGCAGTATATGGTATGATGGATTTGTTTGCAGGTTATGATCAGAGACTGCTGCATGTGGACTCCTGGGACATGATGACTTTCAATAGTCTGCTCAGCCCACATTGTCTCACAACCCTTCCTATGGGTCATACTAATGCCATACAGATCTATCAGGCAGATATGGCATTTATCCTTCAAGATGAGATTCCTCATCATACGATGCTATTCATCGATGACTTACCAGTGAAGTCCAAAGATTCTAGGTTTCAGAGACTGGATGGGTCTTATGAGACCATTCCAGAGAACCCTGGAATTCGTAGGTTCATCTGGAATCATTTAACTGTTGTTCATAGAATCCTCCAGCGCCTCCAGAACATCAATGCAATGGTTTCAGCAAAGAAGTTCATGCTGGCTGCATCAGAAGCAACCATCGTCGGTCATAAGTGCACCTTCAAAGGGTGAGTTGCTTATGAGGCCAAAGTCCAGAAAATCAGAGACTGGCCAGAGTGCACGACCCTAACACAAGTCTGAGGACTCTTAGGGACCTATGGAGTGGTACACATTTTCATTTGAAACTTTGCTTCAATTGCTCACCCCCTTGTAAATCTTACCTGCAAAGATGTCCCCTTCAAATGGGGTGATGCCCAATGGGAGGCTATGGACTGTCTTAAGGATGAAATAGTCTGGTCTCCTGCACTCTGGCACCTGGACTATGAGTCTGACTGAAAAGTTGTCCTTGTGGTGGATACCTTGGTTATTGCTGTTGGTTTTATCCTTTTTCAAGAGGGAGCCAATGGCAAGCACTATTCAAACTGGTTTGGGTCAATCAGCCTGACTGAGGTGGAAAGCCACTACTCCCAGGCTAAACTCAAGCTTTATGGGCTCTTCTGTGCCTTGCATGCAGTACAAGTATTTATTTTTGGCATTGCTAACCTCATAGTGGAAATGGATGCCAAGTATGTCCATGGCATGATCAATAATCCAGATTTACAACCCAATGTGACCATCAACCAGTGGATCACAGGTATTCTCTTATTTCATTTCCAACTTTGTCATATCCCTGCCCTGTGTCATTCTGGACCAGATGGTCTCTCTCATCAGCCACCCTCTGATGATGACCCCCCTGAGGAGGATGATGCTGAGGATTGGCTCAACAATGCATATTCTTTTTCTATTACCATACTAAACAATCACTCTTTTCACTCTACCACCCCTGTTTTGCATTCCAGACTACTTAACCAGTCTTCAACCTGTTTTTCGTGCTTTTCACCACCACTTTTACCACCTCCTCCCCTGTCCATTCTGTCTCATTCCTCCCTTTTTCCTCCATTGCTTAGCTTCCATTCCTCCTTTGTTTCTGCTCAGTTGACCTCAGCTTCAGCAGCAGTACAGGATACTGATAATTTGGACTTCACTCTGATATCCTGGTCTCTGAAGGCCAATGCCAAAGAGGCACACATTGCCCTTATCCATAATTTCCTTGAGACTTGCATATGCCCCACTGACATTTCAGATGCTGAATTTTAATCCTTTGTCAATTTGGCTACCAAGTTTTTTCTCCTCAATGGGTGCTTATGGTGCTGGGAGCCCCATGGTCGCCACCAACTGGTTGTCCCAGAACATCAGTGGTTTGGACTGATCAAGGAGGCTCATGATGACCTCAGGCACAAGGGCATCTATACAGTCTGAACTCATCTTTTGCTCCAATTCTGATGGTCTATGCTGGTTGACAATGTTAAATGGTTTGTCAGGACTTGTCACGAGTGCCAAATAAGGCAGACTGATCAATTCCATATTCCCCCTCTCGTTCCTGTTGTAGGCAGACTATTCCACAAGGCTTACCTGGATACCATGCTCATGCCTAAATCTGGTGGTTACAGGTATATAGTCCAGGCCAGATGCACTCTCACTTCCTACCCGGAATGGTGCATGCTGTGTTCTGAGAACTCCATCGCACTGGCATCCTTCATTTTTGAGGATATACTTTGCCAATGGGGCCTGCTGGAAGAAATTGTTACTGACAATGGACCTGCATTTATCCAAGCCCTCAATGTTCTTGCTGACCACTATAGTATCCGACATATTCATATTTCTCCCTACAATTCTCAGGCCAATGGCATTGTTGAACACTGCCATTACAATGTCTGGGAGGCCATCATCAAAACTTTCCAGGGGGGGGAGACTCGCTGGCACCTTGCTGCTCACTCAGTTTTTTGGGCTGAGCAGGTCACTATACTCTGGTCCACAGGTTTGTCTCCTTATTTCATGGTCCATGGCGTTGAGCCTCTGTTCCCTTTTGATCTTTCTGAAGCTACTTTCTGTTATGCTTCATGCCTTCAGCACTACACCTTCCACTCACTCTTTCCTACATTTCCTTCTTTAGGCATAAAGACTCATGCCACAGTGCCATGACTCGGTAACATCTGCTTTTGCTCTCATGCCACCTTAGCATATGCTTACAGCATTAGGGCACCTGACCAAGGTAGCACAAAGCCCCTTTTACCTAAGCAGCTGACACCACAGTGACTGTGGATTGCACCATTGCTTGCCATACTTGCACACCCCGATCCCACACCAATGGTGTTACTCCCACATATTGTACAATTCCCTTATTCTCTTTTTCCTCCAATTGCAGAACTCCTGCTATGGCACCATTGCTTGCCATCTTCCCCCACATCAATAGCCAATACCCCTCAGTACAGCCCCTGTTACATAGGCCAGGCCAGTTTCTGCCTTGCATTCCCATACTTAGTAACCTGGCCTGCCCTAACTACTTTCAGACAGAGTTCCAACTTAGGTAGCTAGTAGTATATAAACCCCCCATGTAATTGTCAGAACTCCAATCGATTCTTCTTGGGTCTTCCCTCACAAGGCACCCAGTTATAAGGAGCTTGATTGATATCTACTACCTTCATACACTTTTGTACACCCTCTGCTATGCAGCCAAAGGTACTTAGTGCCTGAGGTTGTTTCACTTTCCTTGTTCCACCCCCAGATACTGATTCATTGTCACCTGCCAAACTAATTGCATGGAGAGTAGGTCAACTCCAAAAGCATCAAGAAGATCTGGACTCTATTCAGGAATGAGTCTGCAAGGCTCGATTTGAGTCCATCAAGCACTTTGAAGCCGCATTCAAAAACTGGATTAAAGACTTTGATTTCTGGCCAGGAAGCCTTGTATTAGTCCAGAATATGCACATCAAAAAGAAGCTGAACTGGAAAACAAAGCCCAGATATCTGAGACCAATGGTAGTTCTTCATTGGACTACTGGAGGATCCTACATTCTGGCTGAGTTAGATGGTGCAGTTTCCAGACTTCAATATGCTGCCTTCTGCCTGATTCCATATTATCCCCACTTGCACTCCTCTGTCCCTGTTACTGAACTTATAGGTCTAGAAGAGAATGAGTTAGATTGGATTGCAGGAGAAACTGCAGAAGACCTGGACAACATAGATGATCCTATAGACCACCTAAATGAATAGTCCAGACCAATATCAATAATCCAGACTAGGCCTGTGTAGATTTCAACCTCTTAGTTTTACCCCAGGATTAGTCCAGTGATGTTATTCTCCCTCACTCTCTCTACCATTTTATTAAAAAGAACAAACAAACCACTGAAAAACATAAAACAGACTTTCATTTATTACACCTCACAACCAAGCCCCATAGTATTCTGATTTGCTTTGTGTCTCCCTCATGTCCGTGCTTATTTTGTAAAACTCAGACTTTGAATGCATGAGAGACACAGCACCCATTATGGAAAGTACCAAACAACCAGACTGCTAGGAGTAGATGCAAAAGCAGATTGATGAAGAAAAGTTGAGTGGTACCTCACCAAATGACCAGGATGTGATAGTAAAAGATGCAAAAGGAGACCGATGAAGAAAAGTTGGGTGGTATTCCACAAAGACCACTCTGGACTATTCATTTTTCATTTCTCTCAAGGCTTGAGGCTTTTCATTACCTTATTTTGTTTTCGCTCTCACATTTAGATTTATTCATTCTAAGTAGACATCCCACATTTTGACTACATACAGCCGGTCTACGATTAGTCTGGCCTGAACTTATGTGCCAATCTCTTCCAACTCAGCAACCAGATCCCCCATTTCCACCATCACCTCCACATGCTCGACTTCCAGTGCCTTAATGTTCGCCCTGATTTGATAGAGCCAGGCATGGACAGCATTCAGGCACAGGGCAAGTTGGCCCTTTGCTGGATGTGCCAATCCACTGCCAGACTTCTTGGGAGCTGCCTTACCCTTTGCCTTTGTCTTTACAGGAGCCTCCCTCTCTACAACCTCTTTGCTCTCAGACTCCCAGTCTGTGATAATGGAGGCAATCTTGCAGGCACCAGACTTGGCAGATGACTGGGCCAGTCTCTCTATCAGGTGCATGTTAGTCCAGTTCCCCTATATCAAAATCACTCACTCTTGATCTCCACCAAGACCATGGCCCTCTTGTGAGGCATGCTCCTTCCACCAGCCCAGCTACATGATGACTTGAGGCATTGGCACCAGACACATGCTTGACCAATTCCCTTCTCACACTGGGATTCCAGATCGGCTTGGATGTATGCCACACATGCCTTCTTGCTGGAGGCTTCTTGGGCGATGCACTTTTGAGGGGCAGTCACTTCAGCCTCCAATTCGCCCTTGTCATGCTGAGACTGGTCATGCTTAGATGAATGAGTTTATTTTCTGTGGATAGGTGTATGGACACTCATCTTTAGCCCAGACAAAGCCAGGAACTGTGCATCCTGTGACTCTGCATACATCATGGCTGCAGGGTCCATTCTAGTCACCACCTCCACCTCCATTGCTGAGTCTTGAGTAGCCAGCATTGGCTTGTTTTGCACTGCCTCCTTGGCCTTGAATTGCATAGCCCAATTGGCACAGGACACTTCTGCCCCAACAATGACTGCCATGACCTCTTCATCCAACTCAGTATCAAGACCAATCTTGTCAGCCTCAGCGTGTGCAGCCTCCCAAGTGTCCTACCCAAGCCTAAGTGGGTGCCAGAAAGGAGCTGGGGAGACTTACCATAGCACCCCCAAATTCTACCATCCACATTCGGGCTTCTTCCTCTAAGTCATCACAATTGTCCAGCACAGTCTTTGCTACAGCCAGAGCGTGTTCAGTGGTGTTCTTAAATTTCTTCCATATTGGTTGCTGGTGAATGTTGCCAGTCTTGGTCATAGTGTGGTATTTGTCAATCTGGGATTGGAATTGGCTAGCAGACATGGTGAGAGCAGATGGAGAGAGATGAACACAGTGTAGCAAAAGTGGCATCCCTTGCTCAAGTCACTGCCACTCATTGAACATGATTCCCCATGGACATGTGACCTGCCTGGGGACAGTCAGAAGCTAAGTCTCCTGTGGATGTAGAGATTGGTGTGTCTCTACAGTTATATATCACTTCCTTACCCTATTTTCATTGCTTCCCATCTTTTTCAGTCAATTCATTATCTACTAGAACAGTCTGGTTGGACTATTTTAATCTTCTACTGACTGGACTTCTATTGACTAGTCAGACTACTTTTCCATGATGCAGGACTTATTAAGTATTCCTAACCTGTGATATTCCTATATTTACTTCTAGTTCATTCAACTTATTTCTGATCAGACATATTGGATCTGAAAGGGGAAATTCTTGTCACCACTCTTTTATCCTCTTTTGGATGAGTAGCTAGAGTTTGGGTATACCCAGACTATAAAAATTTGTACTTGTCATTCTGAAATAGCAGCTACTGTTTGGCTCACATCACACACCACTCAAGACCATCTCCCTCCACCGTTTTCACCTCCATACCATTTCTTAGGCTGTACTGACAGTCACCTACCTTTCTATGACTGGACTACCGATTTCTACAAGTCCAGACTACCACTGGACTATTTGTATGCCCCAAGACTTCACTCGGGACTTACCCTCTTTCCACAGAGTCCCTTTGAGGTGAACATACATTTGCTCCCCCCCTTTACTCAGACACTCCCTGGTGGCCAGGACTAGCTGGTATTTTACCTACCAGTCCACTCACCCACCTTTTAGTCTTTTCAATGCCATCTACAGCATCTGGCTAGCAAGCCAATAGTGCTATGGGTGCATATCATACAATTCCTGATTATTACTTATGGACCTATCATGTAAAGGCCACTATCACACCATAGCATGCCACTCATTCCCACTCCAGTAGCATTATCCCTGCAGTACTGCCTCCCTAGCATGGACCAGGCCAGTTTCTGTCTTGCATTTCCTCCTTTAGTAATTGTGCCTGCCCTCACTTAGTTTAGGCTCCATCTGAATCACCCCTGTATTAGTATATAAGACCACCTGTAGTATGTCAGAGCCCCAATCAATTCTTCTTGGGTCTTCCCTCACAAGGCATCCAGTTTATAAGGAGATTGATCCACTAGTCTGTTTTGCTTCACTTCACTACCCTCTTGCTACATGCCTCCTAGTGCCTAGCACCCAAGGTCATTTCACTGCACCTCCCAGTCCTGCTCAGCAATCCTGCATCACACCATAGTCATGACATCTTGCACCATGATTATGCAATCACTCACCATCACATAGCCCTTGTTTCTTAACCTATAGTAATACTCATGCATTAACACTGGCATGACTCACATGGACTCACAACCAATAGCCATTTGCCCACATGCAACCCTAAATCCTGGGTTATGTACTTGCCCCTTCTAGCCACATAGCCATGCACCACATCACAAGGCCCTGCACTGCCAAGCACTGCCCCAAGCATAGCCTTGCCCACATGGACCAAGACTCCCTTTGATCTCCACAGATCCACAGACCATATAAGGCAATAGAGCCTACCCTTAACAGACCATATGTAGTAATAGTGTACAAATAGGTACAAACCCTGTAACAGTATATAAACCTCCACTGCTACCCTCCAGACCCTTAGTCTATCATTGATGAATAGTGGCCACTAGCACCTTAGGCCTACTTCCACAATGCTACTACATCACTAGGGTCTTGAAGGTTATCAATGGGCTGCTGTATAAATGCCCATTTGCCTTCCCTGTCCACTATTGTGACCCATAATAGCAAGACTCCCCTTGACAACAAAAGCAACTTTCTCCTTTGCCACTACTAGCCCTAGGCTTGACAGCTCAGGCTCAAGTTGTTTCAATGCCCAACATTTTATCTCAACTGGCAGAGCTGAAACTGCTGTTCAAGTGACCAAAGCCCTTACCAACATCATTAACCAGCCTCTGTTATGACTTGCCTGCCAGATTCTACCTACTATTTTTTTTCTTCATCCTTGTATTACTAAGAACTCCCTTTTCACTTTGTTCCTATGCTTACAGTGAGCAACAAAACTGTTGCAATGTCTAACCCCAACACGGTGCACGAAGCGCACCGCAATCACCCCTGGGAATTTCGCTTAGCTGTAGTAGAGACAAACAAAGTACAAACAAATAGCTACAAAACCATCTCTTGATCATGTGATTTGGCCTAGTGGCTGT
>JBBPTI010000495.1:0-13570 GCA_038093995.1 Tylopilus aff. callainus | reverse complement strand
ATAAGACCGCCTGTAAGTAGTCGGAGCCCCAATCAATTCTTCTTGGGTCTTCCCTCACAAGGCACCCGCTTATAAGGAGTTTGATCCACCTTCCGACTCGCTTCACTTTGCTTCTCGCCCCCTAGTGCCTAGCACCTGGGGCTCCTCTTCTCGCTTCATTCCACTCGACGCCTCCTTGCCTTTGTGCCCGAGGTCATTTCATTAAGAATTGATTCTCCCGTTCGCCGCTGTCGCTCTTCGGCCGCCCCGAACACTCCACCCATCGCCAACCTTCGCTATCAGTAAGCAGAGCAGAACCCGCGTCCCCCTTATTGACGTGGAAGGACACTAGTGAACAGTACACGTGCCAAGTCGGCCCCCGCTGTTGTAGTTGGCAGCTCAACAGGCGGACACTGTCTAGTAGTCGCCCCTCGCCCAGTTCGTCCCATCAACCTCGACCTTCTCGCCACCGTCGCGTCCCATCTCGAAGCCGACGCCGCTGCTGCTGCTGAGAGAGAGCAGCAAGAGTTGTGGGAAGAGATCGACCAGGTTATCACAGAGTTCGCCGCGAGGTCCAGGGCTTCAGATACGCCCACACTTGTTTACCCCCCATCCCCAGTCGCTGACATCGACCTGAACGACTTCGTTCGGCCCACACCACCTATCCCTTCGCCTTCTACGCTCCGCCGGCTCATCGCCGAAGCAGAAGAGCAGACCCGCCGCTACGAGGAGTACGCAGCCCACATAGAAGCCCAGCTCACGGCTCCCCTTCCCCCTTCCCCAGACTACCGCGCCTGCTGTAGGCCGGATCGCCTTCGCCACCCTTTTCGTTTTCCACCATTCCACTCGCACCCGAAACAGTCCGGGACATCCGGTACTGTACTGGTGCGCAGTCTCAACGAGCCCGGCCGCCTCCGCCCAAGAAACCTTCTGAAGCGGCCCAGCAAATTCCTTTAACCTTTCTTTTTGTACTTACTTGTTTGTGCCTCCCCCCCTTTTTAGTATTAGCCTTCTTTTCCAAGGATGTTCCCGCTTTTATTCTGGTATTACCTTTCAGCCTCCTGTTTTATTTCTTTCTGGTTACTTGTGTTTTGCGTTTATCGTCTTCTTACCCACGTTCAATTTGATCGCAATACCCTTTTAGTTTCGATTCAACTCCCCACAGGCGAATACTCCCTTATCGTTTCCACACCTATGGGCGTACAAGGTCGCAACCTCCGCTACGAGACTATCCCTACCAACTGGGCAGAGTCAGCACCCCAGGACGATTGGTAGATTTTTTTGATTCAATTGAACTAAAGTTCCCGGCTCCAGCTATAGGGGGATTATTAAGCAAGCTGAGAGAGCGCCCATCGCATCCTGAAGGAAGAGTAATCAGGATCCTCAATAGGCCATGTCCAGGAGACTATCGAGATCAGAAGACCGTAGTCCGCGCGAGACCTCTAGCGCCCCTTCCATTTGAAAGGCCCAGCCGCAGCTGGTACAAGAGACACAAGGCGCCAGTAATCAAGAAAGAAGTGCGTTTCCAGTATGTCGCAGGTACTCCTTGATACCATCGCAGACCCCACTATTCCACTACCAGACAAACTCGCTGCCATTGCGGCCGAGTTCACCACCGTCACCACTCAGAATATCCAACTCGCACAATCGCTGCACGCGTCCAACAACGAGATTATCCGTCTCGAGCAGCTGGTGACGGTAGGCCAAGCCACAGTCGCGACACTCCAGGGTCAGATCGCCGCAGCGGGCCCTCCAGGTACTTCGAAGAAGGTTGAACTGTTCCAAGACCCGGGCGAATATGACGGGTCCATTAGCAAGTTTGAAGAATGGTGGGCCAAGATGAAGGCATGGCTTCGCATCAATGCGCATGTTGCCCCCGCAGGAAGCTATGAAGCGGTTGTGGCAGTACTCTCCCGGCTCAAAGGACCGAAAGCTGGCCCATTCGCGCAAACACGCCTCGCCCGAGGCAACACGTATCTGTGGAAGGACTGCGAGGCCGAGATCGAAGGCCTCTTCTGCGCAGCAAATCAGAAAGACTGGGCATGCCGCCAGCTGGAGGAGTTCAAACAGCAGAATATGCGGACCGACGATTATCTAGTCCGCTGGGAGGCTCTATACCAGCAAGCCCAGATCGACGACTCGCACGCGATCTGCCTCTTGGAACAGAACACCGCCCGCCATATCATCCTACAGATCTTTAAGGAAGGAAAGCGCCAGGACAAGCCGGCGCTCTATTTGGACAACATTAGGAAGACTGGATGCGCAATGGAAGCGCTCGGCTTCATAAGGGGGTACGAAAGGAAGGCCCCTGCGAGGATTAGCAGCCGAGGGTTAGCGCGGGAGAACCTTGAAGAAGATGTATACGCCCTCCTGAGCAGCGACGCCCGCGCAAAGTGCTTCAATTGCAAACAGACCGGCCATCGAATTCAAAAATGCCGGAAGCCCAAGATAAACCAATGCCCAGCCTGTAAGTTCGTTCATGGTGGGCACAGCTCGTATTGCACCAAAAGGAAAACGCTGCGGAGGATACCGCTAGCCGAGGAAGAAGAACCAACCAGGTCCGAAGCGCCGGTGAGGATTGCTGAGTTGGCAGAAGAAATACGCAGGAGAAACAACCCGGAGATGGGTTTGGATTTTCCAATCGAAGGGTCCCAGATGAAGGGAAAAGGCAGGGCCTAAGGAACGCGTCGGGTGTTCCAAAGGCCGGTAAGATTCCTACAAAGCGCGCTCCTATCACCCATGTTATCATTTCTAAAGACCGAGAATGGTGTATCCCCCTTAGATTGCCCGGTCCAGAGGAGTCCGCATCCGAGCGGCTCAGCGGCAACCGTGAACCAAATGCTGTGCTTAATTCCTCTACTAAGTATCTTCCCCCTCATGCGCGCAAAGAAACCCCGACTAACCCCCCGCAGATTCGCATACTAGGGCAGCACAAGCGAAAGGAGATACTAATGCAAGTACAGATCAAGACCCGCTCCGGTGACTTCATTCCGGCCTCCGCTCTGCTTGATAGCGGGGCCCAATCTTCATTCATACACCGAGAGTACGTCCAACAGCACCGTATCCCTACTGAAGAACTCAAACAGCCCATATATGTATATAATGCCGATGGGACCCCGAACAAAGCCGGGCCTGTAACCCATGCAGCCACCGTCTTGTTGGAATACCAGGGTCATGTGAAAAAGACCCGGGTAGAGGTAACCGATTTAGGAAGTAAAGATCTGATCCTCGGGTATACGTGGCTAAAGGAGCACAACCCGCAGATAAATTGGAAGACCGGCACGGTCCATATGCCAGACTGCCCGGAGTTGTGCAACTACTCTGGGGTGTCGCGGGTCATCCGCAGAGCCGAAGAATTGGAAGTGCGGGTCGCTGAGGAGCAGCGGTGCACCGGAAAACAGCAAGAAGGAAAAACTCCCCGAGAGTTAGTACCCCCGGTGTACCACCGCTACCTCAAGACCTTCGAGCAGAAGGAGTCCGAGAGGATGCCAGTCCAGAAACCATGGGACCACGCTATAGAGCTAAAAGATAGCTTTGTGCCGAAGAAGGGCCGAAACATCCCGCTTAGCCTGCAGGAGCAAAAGGAAGTAGATGACTTCATGGATGAACAGCTTGCTAAAGGGTATATCCGCCCCTCCAAGTCCGAACAGACCTCGCCGGTCTTCTTCGTGCCAAAGAAGGATGGCCGTAAATGCATGGTCCAGGATTACCGATACCTCAATGAGCATACGGTCCGCAACAACTACCCACTCCCACTCATCGCCCAACTTATCGACAAGCTCCGCACCGCCCGCCTCTTCACCAAGATGGACCTCCGCTGGGGGTATAATAATGTCCAAATCAAAGAAGGAGACGAATGGAAGGCCGCATTCACCTGCCACCGCGGCGCCTTCGAGCCGCTGGTAATGTTCTTCGGGCTCTGTAACTCGCCCGCTACCTTCCAAACCATGATGAATGACATTTTCGCTGATATGTCCGAAAACGTCATGGTCTACATCGACGACCTCCTCATATTCACCCCCTCGGAGGACAAGAAAGCCCATGAAGCAGTGGTACGAGAAGTTCTCAAACGACTCCATGAAAACGACCTCTTTGTCAAGCCTGAGAAATGCACGTTCAGGGTAAAAGAGTTAGAGTTCCTTGGAATGATCGTAGGAGTAAACGGGGTAAGCATGGATCCGAGTAAGGTCACCGCCATAAAAGAATGGCTGGTCCCAGTCAATGTCAGAGGAGTCCGGGCCTTTCTAGGTATGGCCAACTTCTACCACCGCTTCATACAGGACTTCGCCCATATCGCACAGCCACTCCATGACCTAACCAAGAAAGACGAACCCTTCTGCTGGACCGAACAGTGCCAGGCGGCCTTCGACCGCCTCAAGGAAACCTTCACCACTGCTCCCGTTTTAGCTTACCCGGATCACAACAAGAAGTATCGGCTCGAGTGCGATGCCTCCAGCTATGCAACCGGGGGAGTGCTCCTAGTAGAAGAAGACGATCGCTGGCACCCCGTGGCTTACGCCTCGCATGCCATGACTCCGGAGGAGCGCAATTACCCCATAGCCGATAAAGAGATGCTGAGTGTGATCAGGGGTCTAGAAGACTGGCGCCATTACTTGGAAGGGGCCGAGCAACAGTTTGAGGTATGGAACGACCACGAGAACCTCAAGTGGTTCATGACCCGGCAGAATCTCAATCGCCGTCAGGCCCGATGGGCCCAATACCTCTCCCGGTTCAACTTCAAGTGGTGTCACAAGTCCGGAACAACCATGGGCAAGGCTGATGCGCTTTCGCGAAGGGAAGATTTAGCAGTCGGAGACGCCGAAGACAACCATGATGTGGTAGTTATTCCCCCCGAACAGATACAGGTTCGCACGCGCAACCAGGCACGATAGGAAGAGGCCGATGAACGGAGTACGGAGGAGGCGACGGTCTTGCACCATTCGGGAGACCGACTCACTGACCAGATCTCACACGAGACCATTAAGCTCCCGGCCCCGGTGCAGAAACGATTAGAAGGACAGGGGTACCACATCGAGGATGGATGCCGGATGAAGGGCGGAAAGGTATACGTTCCCCCAGCCTGCAGGCCCGAGGTGCTCCGGTTACATCACGACGCCCCTGTCGCGGGTCACCCGGGAGTCGCACGAACGGTGGAGTTACTTCGGCAACACTACGACTGGGCGTCCCTAGCAATCGACGCCGCCAACTACGTGAAGAGATGTCCGAGGTGCGCCCAGACCAAGCCCACGAACAAGCTGCCCGCCGGACCCCTCCAACCTTTGCCAATTCCGGCCGGGCCCTGGCAGGATATCTCTGTGGACTTCGTCACTGGACTTCCTCTCTCTAACTCGTACACCGCTATCCTCACCGTTGTCGACCGCTTTTCCAAAGCCGTCGAACTCGTCCCCTGCGACTCCACCTGTACCTCCCTCGATCTCGCCGACATCTACCTGCATCACATCTGGAAGCACCATGGTCTCCCGAAGTCCATCGTCTCGGACCGGGGCCCCCAGTTCGCTTCGCGCCTCATGTCGGACCTCTGCCGCCAACTCCAAATAGACCAACGACTGTCCACCGCCTATCACCCACAGACCGACAGGCAAACCGAACGAATGAACCGAGAGGTAGGACAGTATCTCCGGACCTACTGCGCGGACCACCCCGACTCGTGGTCTGATTGGCTCCCTCTTGCGCAGTTCACGATCAATTCCAGAGTATCTTCCACCTCCGGCAAGTCCCCTTTCCAGCTCACCCACACCTATGCCCCAATCCTCGGAATAGAACCCACGGTAACCCAGTCCCCCACAGCCGACAACCTTGCCAATCAGTACGCCGATCACTTGGCCGAAGCCCAAGAACGCCTCCACGCCTCGCAAGATACAATGAAGCGAGCAACCGCGGGTAAGCGTTCTCTGACCCCCTTCTACTCCATCGGGGATAAGGTTTGGCTCTCCACCGAGCATCTCTCTATTCCGGGATGTCCTAAGCTCACCGATCGCTGGATCAGGCCGTTCCCTGTCGTCGGCCTCGTCGGCCCAAACGCGGTCCGCCTCGACCTCCCTGCCTCGTATCGCATCCACCCCGTCCTCAATGTCTCGCGGATCAAGCCATTCATAGCCCCGCTCCCCGGTCAGCACCCTCCTCACCCCAATCCCTCTTCGCTGGCTGCTGACCCCGCTATCCCCGAGTACGAGGTTGAGTACATCGTCGATTCCCGCTTGGCCGGCCGCGGTCTTCAGTATTTGGTCCATTGGAAGGGGTATGATATCTCCGAGCGCACTTGGGAACCTCGTGCTAACCTCGCTAACTCCCCTGATGCCCTCGCCGCCTTCCACCGTGCCCACCCTTCCGCCCCTCGGCCTGTCTCTCACTCCGCCATTCGCGCTATCTTTCCCCATGTCCATCTGGAATCTGGACCTTAAGGAGGGGGTCGTGTTACGCTCACGGCTACGCTACGTTCCATCCCTTTCCTACATTGCCCTCTTTAGCCCCTTTGACCCACGCCACAGCACCGCAACTCAGTATTGCCCGAGTCTCATTCCCACACAGCGGTAAGCACAGATAGCCGCAGCATCCGGGCACCGGACCACGGTAGAGTAAAGACCCGGTTACCCGGCTACTGATGCCGCCCGCAACACTTAGGCAATCCGCAGTTGGTATTGCGCCATAAGTCGCCATCGGGTCCCACACCTATAGCGATACTCGTGCATCGCATGCCATAGCATGCCCCCCGGTCTCACACCAATAGCCTTATTCCTGCTATTGCGCCATGGTGCGCCATCCGTTCCCACTTCAATGGCATTAACCTCGCGATGGCGCCATCGCTCGCCACCCTTTCCCACTCCAGTAGCGTTTAGCCCGCAGCATCGCCTCCCTCGCACGGACCAGGCCAGTTTCTGCTTCGCACTTCCTTATTTAGTAACCATGCCTGCCCTTAGCTAGTTTAGTCTCTGATTGGACTCCGCTCTGTAGTAGTATATAAGACCGCCTGTAAGTAGTCGGAGCCCCAATCAATTCTTCTTGGGTCTTCCCTCACAAGGCACCCGCTTATAAGGAGTTTGATCCACCTTCCGACTCGCTTCACTTTGCTTCTCGCCCCCTAGTGTCTAGCACCCGGGGCCCCTCTTCTTGCTTCGTTCCACTCGACGCCTCCTTGCCTTTGTGCCCGAGGTCGTTTCAATATAAATGTTGATATAATATATAATATATATAATAAAAAAGGCAAATTATGCAACTCCTGCAGTTTGAAAGTTGTGCAGTATATGTAGATTAGAAGTGATAGATATATTATATAAGTAATAGGAAAAGTATATAGTTTATAAATTTGCAAATTTGTGCAATTCTCAAGTTATCAAAAATGCACAACTTCTGAATATTTAAAAATGTGCAAAATCCAAGTTAGTACATAAATGATATTATAATCCTATATAAGTTCTAGTTAGAAATTTGACATGGATGGCTTAAATATTGGATATATAATATGATCAAGATATAGTTAGTATATGCACATTTTGGACATATGTCCAAAATATGCAGATAGTAAGTATATTTTGATCATAAAATATATGCATTTTTGGCATGTGTTCAAAATACATATATAGTATATATATTTTATGATCATATACATTTATGATCATAAAATACACACATGGTATGATTAAAATATGCTTTTCATGTATGTATTTTTAATACATACCAAAATACATATATAGTATACATATTTATGATCAAAAGATATTTACAATCTGTATATTTTGGCATGTATTCAAAATGCATATATACCATGCATATTTATGTACACATTTTGAATACATGCCAAAATATACACATCATTTATGATCAAAAATATGCATATCATATATGCATATAGCATGAATATTTTAATCATACTATATATGTATTTTTTTAATACTATGTATATAGGTAATATTATGTAGGACAACACTAATACTGGCAACAAATAAACTAATCTAGCCACTGATAATTAACTCTTGGAATGAATAATCATTAGGAGATCCATTTATCAGTTATGAGACTTTTTTGCACTGTTTCTAGGAAAGATTTAAATCCTAGGCCTAACTGCATTCTGTCCATATTAGAAAGCTAGGATTTCCAATATAGATAGTTCCCTGTTTAACAAGTCAATGGAATTCTAATAATCTTATGCAATATGGGCATCCAAGATGCCTATGCTGCACACATACTTTATTCAAATATGCAATAGCCCTGTGCTTCCACAACATAGGTGTTTTGAATGCCCATGCTGTACACAGACTTCATTAAAACATGTAATGGCCATATTGTTATTGGATATACAGTGGCTCAAAAAACTATCTGGATGTTTGGATATTTTTCACTAATGGCAATATTTCTCAATAACCTCTAATTAGAACCCTAATCCATGAGTGTATGAAATGAAGTATTTACCATTGGCTTTCTATTGGTAAACGAATTAAGGGATTTGAATAGGATTTGATGAAATGGCAGCCATTTTAAAATAACAATGCATATGAATAGTTTTTTGACTTTATATAGCAAAAGTGGAAATTGATATATTTTGACATGTTATCATGCAAGAAATGAGTTGTATGATGGATTATAGATTCTATGGGATATAAACATGTCAAAAAAACACTTCTTTCCCACCACCATTATTACAAATTTGTTTATTATTGCTTAAATTAACCAAAAAAAAAATCTTAAAAAAGAGTCAATTGCTTATGAAATACTTATTGCTAATGATGTAAACCACTCTATTATAAATAGGATTGACTCAAAATGCCACCCTGATGTGCTCAGACCCACTTGGTGGTCATTCCCACCTCATAACCTACCCTACTATATACTATATATTTTGATTTATTGAAATTCAAAGGCTACAAACATGATTCAGGTCACCAAAATATGCCAGAATGTTGGAAATAAGTCTATTAGTTCTCAATCCATTCATTTTTAGTTGTAGGAAGCATGTACAAAGCCTGTGACAAACATAAACTATTCTTATATTATAGAAAGACAGACTAGCTATTGGTACTAGCCACAAATAGTGTATTATTTGGCCATGTATAATTTAATTTGGATATATCCTAATATAGCACTTGCTTCTAGTTCTTTACTATGTAGTTTTTATTGTTAAAACAACATCTAACCTCTTACTTACAGTGACTCCAAAAAGCATTACAATGTTTGCTATTTTTGTAGTGTAGCTCAAATAACATTTGATGGTGTGGGAATTTCGCTTATCTATAGTGGGACCGTGGGAGGCACACACTACTGGCTACAAAATGGTTCCTTGATCATGTGATTTGGCCTAAGGGGTGTGAAGATATAATTATTTTAAATCAAACATATCATTGTAATGCTTTTTGTACTTTTGGTATAGACTAGGGTATCTGCACAAAATCAATACTTTGTGTATCCTCCTTTTGCTTTCAACACTGCCTGCACCCTTCTAGGCATACTCTCAATCAACTTCTGATACTCCTCCATTGGTATTTTATCCCATTCCACTTGAATCCTCTCCCACAACTCCAAAATTCCATGAGGAGGATGCTCATACTCTGCAAGCCTCCTTTTGAGGTAACCCCATATATGTTCAATGTGATTGAGGTCTGGAGACTGTGCAGGCCACACCATAGTGCTAAACTCCTGCTCTTCTAGCCACTCCTTGACCCTTTTGCAGGTATGCTTTGGGTCATTGTCTTGCTGAAAAATGATATCAGGAGGATTGAGACCATAATACTCCAGGCTTTGCTGGAGCTCATCCTTTAAAATCTGAAGGTAGAGGTCTTCATCCATCCTACCATCAATCTTGGTTGCAAATCTAACCCCCTGCCAAGTCATACAGCCCCACATCATCACAGAACCACCACCAAACTTGACAGTTCCTTCTACCAATCTGTCACTGAGCCCTTTACCTGCCTTTTTCCATGCCCATTTGCAACCATCTGATCCTAGATGTTTGATTTTGGTCTCATCAGACCATACAACCTTCTTCCAGTCATCCACAGTCCAATCTTTGTGGAAATAGGCAAAGTCCAAATGAGTCTTGTGATGTCTAATTGAGAGTAGAGGACATTTGGACTTGACTATAGCCTTCATGCCAGACTTTTTCAAGTGGAGGCAAACAGTATTAGGATGGAGGGGTTGGTTAATGATTCCAGAGAGGGTTTTGGTTACCTGGACAGCATTCTCAGCCTTCTGAAATGAGATAAAATAAATAGCATAACAAATGTTGGAGGAGGAAAGCTTGGATGGATGATCTCCAATAGACTTTTGCAAGTCAGAACACTCTTTAGAACAAAGTCTAGAGATGATAGCAGTACTAACACCAGTTGTAGATGAAATAGAGTGAACTGAATGGCCAGTATCAAGCTGAGAAAGAATAGTGTTTTTCTAACTAGTAAAGAGAGATCTCATGATGGTAGTTGTTATACTCTGATCCTCCCTATGTACACTCACTCCATGCTCTTTCCTACATTTCCCTCTTTAGCCACTCCTTCCCATGCCACATAGTTGCAACTCAGTAACACCTGCACTCATGAATTCCCATGCCATAGTATTGGCTTACAGCATAAGGGCACCTGACCAAAATAGCACAAAGCCCCTCTTATCTAAGCCACTGATGCCACACAGACTATGGATGATGCCATCACATGCCATGACCATGTACCTTGCTCCCACACCAATAGCATTTCTCCTGCATATTGTATGATTCCCTTATTATCTTTTCCCTCCAATTATGTAATGGCCACTATCACACCTTCACTCACCATCCACTCCCATACCAATAGCAGTAAAACCTCAGCATTGCCCCACTTGCACAGACCAGGCCAGTTCTTGTCTCATATTACCATATTTAGTATCCTGGCTGGTCCTCACACATTTCAGTTAGAGTTCCAACTTAGGTAGATAGTAGTATATAAATCCACATATAACTCATCAGAACTCCAATCAATTCTTCTTGGGTATTCCCTCAAAGGGCACCTGTTTACTAGGAGATAATTGACCTATTCACACCTTCCTACACTTTCCACTATACAACCAAAGGTACTTTGTGCCTGAGGTTGTTTCATTAAGAATCAATTGTTTTGCTTTGCCATCATCATCACCAATGACCTCCTTGAAGCACCCCTCTACTCTCAAATGAAGCAGTGAGCAGTAGTGTACCAATGTTCAGCCTTTCTAATGTCAAAGGACACTAGTGAATGCTAATTGCACCCAGTTGGCCCCTGCTTCCCTCTTGGCTGAGCAGGAAGTTGAACAGCATCTAGTAGTCACCCCACACCCACAGCACCCCATCAACCTCAACCTCCTTGCCACTGTTGCTTCATGCCTTGAAGCTAATGCTCTAGAAGAAGAAGAGAGGATTCAGAAAAAGCTTTGACAGAACATCAATGACTGTATTGCTGAGTGGAGCAGTAGGAGTATATGGGCTACATCAGCTATGTCCCAATTGACTTATCCCCCATCCCCTTTTGCTGACATCAACCCCAACAACTTCATCTCACCTACACCACCTCCTCTTTCACCCACCACCCTCCATCACCTCATCACTGAGGCAGAAGAACATCAGCACTGCTATGCAGAGTATGCCACCTTTATAGAAAGGCAACTTACCCTACCACCACCTCCCTTGCCAGACTATCATGCCTGTGATAGACCCTACCCTCTTTATTGCCCACAACATCTATCTTGCCTGAACAGGCCTGCTGTTTCAAGTATTGTTCACTTCACAGATACTTCCAGCTGTCTTTGTTCCCAAAATAGCTTGCAGCAACCTGCAAAATATCTTTAAATTTTCTTTTGCTTACTTGTTACTCCCTTTTAGTCCTACTTTTCATATCTATGGATGTTCCCACTCTATTTTTACTACTCCCTGTTCATTTCTTGTTTTATCAGTTTCTTATTACTTGTTTGTCTTACTTATTTCATTGTATGCACAGTTCAAATGAACTGTAATACCCTTGTTCTTTTTGTTTGGATTCCTTACAGCAAATACTCCTTAGGCACTACCTCCACTATTGCACTATGTAGAGAGACCTTCAGATACAAAGTAAATCAGAGCAGTTGGCCAGATAACAACCCCACCACCTGGTAGCTATTTCTTTGTAATAAAGCTCTTGGTTTAGCATCATAGGGGGATTACTAAGCAAACCAAAGAAGTGCTTGGGTCCAAGAAAGATATGGATCCTAAACCAGCTGAGACCAGGAGATTGGCAAGATCAGAAGATTGTCATCTGCTTGAGACCATTGGCACCACTTGCCTTTGAAAGAAGAAGAAACAGATGGAGCTGGTATAAAGTGGCAAAACTACCCATAATCAAGAAAGAAACTGAAACAACCTTGGACACTAAGTACCTTTGGCCATGTAGTGGAAAGTGTATGAGAGTGTAAGAGATGGATTGAACTCCTAGTATGCAGGTGCCCTTAGAGAGAAGACCCAAGAAGAATCAATTGGAGTTTCAACAAGTTACATGGGGGTTTATGTTACAATCACGCCATACTTGATGCTACGCATGGGCCCTGTTCCACTTTTTCCTTGCTCTTGGCCTTTCGCTCAGTCGCCTGCACTCCCTCACTACAGTACCAGCACTCCTATGATGCCCTACGATACAGTGCTCCTTGTCCCTCGTCACCCTACAGTCGCCACTTGCCTTCATCTCTATTACAGCTCCCTGCATGTGACCTACAGTCCCACGGTCACCTAATGCACACGATCTATCAGTGATGCCTCATGGCACAGTCTTGCACTAGTCACATGACCCCACATGTGATACGATCTAGACCCATCGCACAGCCACTCAGCACAGTCCTTGTGCCTCGGATAGACATAGCCCCATGCCTTACAGTAAGGCCCGGCACTTAACAGTAGACCCCAGCACTCATAGACAATGCCACCCCTTGAGATATAGAGACCCGGACTCCTTTATAGTCGCCTAGCATACACACATGCACTCACCACTACACAGCTTGCACCCCACAAATAGGCTCACACATTGGCTCTCACCCTTCGGACTTGTCCATGGTATGTCACTGCATCGCAACCCTTAGCCCTGACACTGCCTTTGGCACTCTGCACATCCCGGTCCTGCTCCACAATTCTGCATCACACCATATCACACCATAGTCACACAATCACTCACCATTGCATCACCCTCGTATCTCAGCCTATAGCAATACTCGTGCATAGACACTGGTATGACTTATATGGACTCATAACCAATAGCCATTCACCCTCATCACAGCCTATGCCTTATGCCGTACAGCCCTGCATAGCCACACACAGCCCTGCACTGCCTTGAGCATAGCCCTGCTTGCATGGACCAAGACATTCCCTTGACCCACAGAGATCCATGAACTTTGCAGACCATATATGGTAACTAAGCTGGCCCTTGATGGACCATATGTAGTAATAGTGTACAAATATGTACAAACCCTGTAACAGTATATAAACCCCAGCCGCTACCCTCCTAGACCCCAGTCTATCATTGATGGGTAGTGGCCACTAGCACCTTAGGCCTACTCCCACAATGCTGCTACACCACTAGGGTCTTGAAGGCTAGTGACTGGCTGCTGTATAAATGCCAAT